>OX637652.1:566041-699041 GCA_951802225.1 Euspilapteryx auroguttella | reverse complement strand
TCCCACCCTAAGGGTGGGAAAATAGGGGTAACTTTTTGGTCGGCGGGTCGATTTATCCACTCACAGGTTGCATTTCCGTGTTACATTATAACTTTTGATACCTACTTACAATACCTTTGGAAATGAAATAAAATCAGCCAAAAGACGTCCACTGCTGGACATAGGCCTCCCTCACAAATCGCCTCACCGACCGGTCGTGATCGAACCTCATCCTGTTAGTCCCTCAACCTTCACCAGGTTGTGTGGCCACCTTGTGGGGTGCGACCACCCGGTGAAGTATGATTAGCTGGGGTCAAAAAATTAGCCCAAAAAAAAACTGAAAAGCAAAAAATAAAAACTTTTTATAAAAAAATTAAACCGCCGAAAAAACTGAAAAGCATTAAATAATAGGGAAACATTTTCTATTAGGCCTTAATTTACTCACTTCTTAAAGTAATTTTGGATTACCAAGAAATTTTGAGTCGGTGCCACAGAATCAACGAATAAAGATCACTAAATTACCTGAAATTCAAAGAAATAACCGAAAAACGTATGCCGCTGCGCATCGCGCTTTACATAGATAATGAATTTGCTTGTGTGGTGTGGCGCCGACTTAAAATTTCTTGGTAATCCAAAATTACTTTAAGAAGTGAGTAAATTAAGGCCTAATAGAAAATGTTTCCCTATTATTTAATGCTTTTCAGTTTTTTCGGCGGTTTAATTTTTTAAATAAAAAGTTTTTATTTTACAGAGCACAATTCACACGTCCGCACTTCACAATGACGAAGTTCAAAAGTGGCACCAAGTTGCGCCGTATTTCTAGAAGTGGCTACACTTTATCAATTTAGTAACTAGAATCATTTTAAATTTTTCAATTTCCGTTCACAAATTAATATTTTTAATAATCTATATATATAAAATCCAAATACCACTGATCTACTCACTCACTCACTCACTCACTCACTCACTCATCATCGCCCAGCCGAAACCGCTGAAGATAGAAAGATGAAATTTGGACAGTAGCTTCCTTACGTGACGTAGGCACCCACTAAGACGGGATTTTGGGATAACTTAACCGGGACGCCGTATACAGGGTGTAACAGTTTGTATGAAACTCCTAAACTGCTGGGTTTAGAAAGTTGGAATTTACACTGTATATTGTCATTGCATTACAAACATCATAAATGGTTTTAGTTTTTTTATATCTTGCCCCTGAGTTCCTATACAGGGTGAAATATGAATTTTGCTAAAATCTAAACTAATTACACTAGAGACTTGAAATTTTCAAAATAAGGTCTTTTTTATATAAAAACATGATATATTATAACAAAACTGCGTTAATTAGTCCTGTAAGCCATGATACAGGGTGTTAAAGTTTGTATGAAAAACCGAAACCGCTCCTTATTTTGCTTAAAAATCTAAAGGGGTGATGTTTCTAGGTTACAAGGGTCGCTAATTACACAAAAACATTGATTTTGAAATCCAAGATGGCGGAAATAAATTTGTATAAAAAATCGATATGGGTGGCGTTTTCTAGGTTTTTGGGGGCGCTGATTGCGAAATCATTTGTGGGTGTGCTGATTCTGGGTGCCTACGTCTCACAAAGACGTAATATGGGGATAACTTCACTGAGCCGCCGTATACAGGATGTAACAGTTTGTATCAGACTCTAAACTGCTACGATTAGAAAGTTGAAATTTACGCTGAAGATTCTCTTTACATTACAAACCTCATAAATGGTTTTATTTTTTTATATATATTTTTGCCCCTGAGTTCAGGGTAAGACACTATCTTAAAATTTTCAAAATAAGCTCCTCATAATACTTAAACATCAAATATGATATTATAAACTGCGTTTATTAGTCCTGGAGTCCTTGATACAATATGTATGGCGAACATTAGGTTTCCTTCAAAGTTTTTGCGGGTGCTGATACAAAGTGTAACAGTTTGTATAAAAAAAAAGTGATGTTAGTAAAATGGATAAGGGTCGCGCAAGAAAGGTAATTATGGCAACCTGTAGGGGAGGCAAATTTACATGAACGACAATCAGTTGGGACGACGATGATGATGAATCTGAGTAGACCTAATTAGGATACAATAGAACTGGATGTTTAGTGATGCCTCAGAGCTAAGCCTCATAGATGAAGCATATAGGTCAGTTTGCTTATACAATACAGGGTGACATTAATGAAGGATATCCTGAAATAGAAAAGGGAACAATGAGTATTTAAGTTTTCAGCCCAAACATCTCTAGATAGAAACGTAAGGAATATAGTCTAGCAAAGACATGAATTTGTGAAGATACTACGGGAACTGGAAAAACCAAATTTTACTGTTGTAAAGGAAACTGATTTTTTATGATTTCTTGAGGGCTTTGGTGCGATTACAAATGATTTCCCTATATTTCTCAGAAACAAATCAACCAGTTATTTACTTTTATTATAAAAAGCGCTTGCGAAGCTGCGGGCGGAAAGCTAGTTGACAAATATAGCGGAAGTTGTCAGCAACCTCCGTTCTACTAGAATCATTTTTACTTTTTTAATTTCCGTTCACAAATTTACATTTTTAAGAATTGACAAATATAACGGAGGTTGTCAGCAACTTCCGTACGTTCTACCATTTAATTCAAATCATGTCTCTTTTGGGTTTAATAAATTTCTCAAATATTTTTAATTAAATGTAATAATTAACAAAATAAAAAATATGAAAACAAATATATTCTAACAGTTTGTCCCAATACGAAGTATTATTCTTATCGCCGCCATGCCGGACACCAACGAAGTAGTACCAAGAAACCAATGGTGGGGTGATGCCCGGCGACAAAAAAATCCGTTTCGACTTTGTCCTTAGCTTGAAGTCACCGGTAAAACCCATATTATGGCGCTATGATACGGCAAGGATGAGGTCACTGGTGACCCCCATGACGTGCAACGTGTTATCGCAAAAGCTCAGACATACACCTCTAAAAGGTTTAAAGTAGTAGTTCCCAAAGTGGTGCCTGTGAACCCCATGGGTCTATGGGAGAATCAGCATGAGTTAGTTAGCTGAGTGGTTATGTTTTGGGAATATGGTAGAAATGAAAAAAGTCTGGAAAACTGTTTTATAGGAACTTACATGCCAAATAAAACAACAGAAGATAACTCAATATTTTGTAAAGTAAAGTAAAGTAAAAGTAAAGTAAAAAATGATTTATTCAATACAGGATACAAGATATCGCTTATTGAAAGTCAATTAGACTAATCTAATTAATATTGATACCTTATTTCGTAAAGTATCCTATACTGATAGAGGCGAGGTAGTTCAGGGTGCCCACTAATTGGCTCAGGCAAACAATGTTTGCCTTGCCTTACGACAATGGTCGCCTGGAGACGCCCCCAAACGAGCCCTCCTCTGTCAAATGATTCTACTCCCTTTTGCAATGATTTTACAGCGTAGAGAAGAAAGGGGTAACAAACTCTACTTTACAATTTCTCTCTTTTTTTTTTTTTTTGTTCTTATATATGTGACATTACAATTCAATTTACAATACAAAGAACATAAATTAATAAGATTTAAAGTACATACATGAAATAATGAAAATATCGTGCAGAGCTAGACTACTTCCATGCGTCTTTGTCGTTTTCATAATCATCAACATTGTAATAAGCTTTCTTAATCAAACCTTTTTTGATACGAGTTTTAAACTCATTATCATTCAGGATCAAAATCTCTTCTGGGATCTTGTTATAAAATCTTACTTCATTGTAATTATATTTCTTACCCTACTATTGTTGAACAGTCACAACACAAAATATTTCAGTTTTTAATAACAGCGGAATTTACACTGCATAACTAATTAGAGGCATTACTTAAACTCAAGGCCTCTCCAGGCAAAAGCAATTTTTTTTTTCGGAGGTACGCTTGCTTCAGAAAAAATCGGCTACATAACATACTTACTCAGTTACCTACCTTAGAGCACACTGTTGGGGATGGTATCAACAATTAAATGTTCTGGTAATGGTTATTAAGACACACGGAATTATGGTAATTAAAATGGTTTATTGGTAAGAATTAATGGTAAGGAAATGGTGTTGACAAGAGGATGGTTATTCCGCGAGTGGCTTAAACTACGTTAGACATTAAACACTAACCCTGTTATTCATAAAAAGTTAAAGAGCATTTTAGTTATTTGACGTATGTCAATTTAGACTGGATGTCACGTATTTACCAAACAACAAACAGAGATGTAGACCTCCAGTAAAGCTACTTAAAATGATAGATAGATAGATAGATAATAAATTTATTTCAGAAGTAAATGTACTGTATCTTTATGAATAAGACGGTAAATCTAGGTTATGCCTACCGCTGCGCTAACAGAGTCCAATGTACAGCTTGTACACACACCAATGCACTTCTAAATAATTGTCAGATCTTTGTTTCTATGGCTCAATTGAATAAGGCTACGTGTAATACCTAGTTTTAATTATAATAGGTTTAAGCTTATATATTATGTCGTAGGAAGATTTGATAATTAGGTTTTTAGCAAAAAACCTAGAAAGGACTATGCAAAAAATCGTCCCATATCATCAACAGATGCCAAACATATCTCATTAAATACATCTCGACATTATGATTATTTTTTACTATGGCGACATCACTGTAGGATATGGGGTTATCGTGCAATAAAAAAAAATATGTTATACTTATACAGTTTTATTAAGTATTAAGAATCGAATTAAAAATGTACTATTTAACTAAAAAAAAGAGAGAACAGCCGTAAGACGTACTTTACCCTCCCTCCTTGCTCCGTTACCCCGACCGCACCCTTTCGACGCCTGCGCCCGCGCACCTCCCTCAGTCGTGGCTAGTACGTTCTGCTGTGTTCGCGTTGTTTATTTGTGCGTTATCGGCTTGTTTGCGACTATTACTAACATATTCGGAATGGAATTTATTATATTGAATTATTTCGAGAAAACCAGCTAACTGATTTGCCAAGGTATAATATTCGAGAAGATAATGTCTGGTTAATTAGAGGACGAATACAATCTCGACACGTTAGATCGCGCGTTTATTATTGTTACATATTAATAAACCGAAGTGAAACTGGCAGACGTGCTATTGAACAGTGGTATTGCACATGCCTAACAGGGGCGCGTACGGTTGGAAGTTGTGCCCATATAATATCAATTATATGGTATATGGGCAAAGGTCGACATATCGACTTAAATCTACCAGCGGCAATGTTATCGACTATTATAATAGATGAATAATATAACGTTATTTTTGTCTGGATAATAGTTCTGTTGTTATTAAGTGTCTACTTGCACAATTGTTTTTGTGTTATTAATACTTAAAATGTCTAGTTGAACAATTGCTTTTTGTAATTATCGTCTAAAATGTAATTTTTTATTTTAAAATAAAAATATTTTATTTTTGTCAAAAGTCTTTTTAAAAAAAAAACCCCGTCGAATTCCGAACTAAAAATTGGTACTGACTTTTCATGGGACGTAATAATGATATTGAAACTTGTCCCATGTCTGTTGATGGGATGGGACACTGCCCATACATTTTTTTGCATGGTCCTTTTGCGAAAACTCGGATAATTTGATAATAGGATTATAAATTTTTTTCAATGATCTGACAAAAAGTAGTTTTTTTGCAAAAAAAAAACCTAGTATAATTGAAAAATTTTGAACTTTCCTTAACTCTGTTTGGCTAGATTATTTCTGGCTAGTTAACTCTTATTCTGATTGGTTTGTTAAAATACCTTTGACGCTACAGAGAACCAATCAGAATAAGAGTCGGACAGCAAGCAATATAAGCCAGCCAATCAGAGTTAAGAAAGGTTTAAATTGTTTCAATTATACTAGGTTTTTTGCAAAAAAAACTGCTTTTTATCAGGATGATTGGATAAAAATTATCCTTATATCAAATTATCCGGGTTTTCGCAAAATCCCTAGTTTTTTGCAAAAAACCTAATTATCAAATCTTCCTACGACATATATAAAACAACCCACTTATTACTAAAATAAAATCACTATTAATAATTGAACAGTGTACCAGTGGCAGTCTAGGATGGTGTAACAGATTTGTCTATGGTCTTGTGCGCCCTACACTGTATTACCAATGGGAAGAGCAATTTTTTTTGCGATACAGAAAAACCGGAAGTGTTACGCCATACTAGACTGCCACTGTACAGTGAAATGTTACTTACTTCAAGGTCTAGTAATAATAATGTAGGGCCAAATAATGTTAACATTCTTTACAAATTCACAAATGGCATAGCTACAATTTATTATCTATTTTTTTTGTAAAACAATCAAAATTTACATACCTATATGATTTGTTTAAGAATACCTTGTCTTATAAGTGTTTGACATTCAGAGGTAGGCAGGAAGTGTCTGCTGTTCTTTTTCAACATAACTACATCACCATCTTCCAACTCAAGCTTTCCGTAATCAACTATGCAGAGAACTTCAATGTAGAGCGACTTTGGAGGCTTCAGATTTTCCGTGAGATCTATGCCGCTGTAGCCAATGTCTTGGCCCAACGACCGCATGTAGTTAGCCAAGTTTGTAGAGTATTTTGAGAACCACTTGTATTCTTCGTCGGACAATAACTCTCTTACGTCTGGCGGTAAAACGGAACCAAACTCCCATCGTAAGGTTTTTATTTTGTTCATGCGGTTGCATAAGTAAGCTAAGAGACACCTTTTATTGCGCTCAAGGGCAGCGTGTCTTACTTGCACTGTAGTCCAGAGGGATCTGTTTTCGCTCGTAGCATTCCTGCAATAGAAAGAAAAATAAATATGGATATGTAACTGTTTTTATAAAAATAAATGAGTTGGTGCCCGACAAAACAAAATTACTTACGCGTCATTCATGTTCATTTTAAAGAGAAGCTGCATTTCATCTATTATTTGTCGAAGTTTTTCATCCTGCAAATATATCATGAAATACAGAACAGTTAAATCATAAGGAACCTAACATATTGAAGTACAAGACCAAGATTCTGTCGGGTACCTAATCAAATAAAGAACCAGACATGCAGTGGAGTGGATCTGGAAGGCAAATATAGAGTCAGATTTAGTTAAAACACTGAAATTTAAATGAACATGGCAAAAGTTTTGGTACTTACATTGAACTGTTCTATAGTTTCTCGGTTTCTTTCAGACTCTTTTAGTAATTCAATTACCTTTTCAGCAAACATTATTTCAGATTATTTGTTTAGAAGTTCAGATGGTAATTCCGCTGCATATTCCAAACAAGACATGTAAACCAAACCAAACAAACAAAAAAACAACAACATAACCTAAAAAAAATCAAGTAGATTGTAATCAATATTGTTCAATCAATCAATCAATCAATCATTCAACCCATCAATCCGTTAAACAATAATGTTGCCATGTTAGCTTTCTTTTGCCCTAAATAGTGAAATTCAAATCTGGGGTGGGGAGGGACTGAGCCAGAGGGAGGACCCCAGAGAAATTAAGGCTTCAAACGCACAGGCGGCTAAACAACCGCGCGGATAAAAATCCGCTTTTGAAATGCTCTATTCGCACCGCGGATAAAAAACCGCGCGGTTGCGTCAGTTCGATTCACTTCCCGAAGGAGACGGACGTAAATGAACATAGAGAATTTTTTTTTGTTTGACATCGGCGACGTAACAGAAAAACGTCTAAAAAGATGTCATAGTAAAAACTAAATTCACCCATTTAGGGCCTTGAGACTGAAATGACTTTATTTTAATTAAACTTTGTGAATTTTTCTCATAACACACACAGGATAGAGGCAGTTCGTAGTGCTCTTTATTATACTGTGATCGAAGATTAACTTTAGATAATATGTACTTAACTATGTTACATACATCATATTAGTAGGAGTAGGTAGGTACGTAAGTAGATAATTACTATTGATCAAATCAATAACAATCAAATTTATGATTGAACGAATAAGTATAAAGTTATCAGAGAATGCGGTTGTGTCGATGGACAACGTTTTGGTGGTAATAGTCAGTAAGAATGAATATATAAAGTTAAAAAAAAACAACACACGTTATAATATAATTGTGCAAGTATAATATTGCGCAATTATATCGTTTCGTGTGTGGCCTGCAATAATATTTAGACTTTGGTATAACTCGCCCACATAAAGAAAACATTTATAAAACTATGACAGCATCGTGCGTCCTCGCTCAGAATGGATGTGTCTGAGCGAGACAACTGATTTTTGTCATTGTTTATGAGCCCAGGTATCATTTATGTATGGTTCCGAAATAAGTTAAGCCACAAATTAAAAGAACATTTATGAAATAAAAGTACAAAAGTTATAATGACAGAATTTTTTTGTTGAAAATTTTGTGATTTTCCTAAAACATATCGCTTTGTGTAGCGTGCCCTATTGGGGTATGTGCAACATTTCAAAACAGTAGAGGTTGGCTCCTAGCAAAATGTTTGTGACACTCGGTTGGAGTTGGACTGACGGACAGTGAAACTTGAAGGTTTCGGGGTTTATTTCTACGGAACCCTAAAAAGAACGAAATCAAAAACAAACCTTGGCAACACTCCATTATCAAACTAACATAATCACATCAATCAATCAGTCAACATCTGTCATCGCAGATCACCGAACGGAGAGCGAAACGAACGAACGTCGAGCCGAGCGAGTCGAGAAAAGAAATCAAAATCACGGAAGGAAAGGAACTTTGTTCGACTTCGCTCCGCTCTCAGGTCAAGCAGAAAAGAAAACTTGCCGTGCGTAGTGGCTGGGCTGGCGCTGGCAGACTGTATCTGTTTCCGTTTGCGATCCGCGAGGTGCACACGTTCCACACGAATTGTTCCCCTGCTGTCCGCGTTATACAATGCTAGTACAAGTTAAGTTTGCCAAGTGATTCTAAACGTTCTCCAGTGCAGTCGCCAACAGTTTACTAAAACCTAAAACATTTAGCCAGTGCCAATAGTGAAGCAGACAAGATGAGCTCCAAGAAAGTTTTTGATACTTCGACAAAAGTCATGGAGGATGAAAACACAGATTCTGGTTTTCTCTCCGGTCCACTGTCTGGTTATCAGTCAGAGCAACCACTGTCCGAAGAATTAGAAACCCAGGAAGAGGTTAGAGTGAGTGAAGAAGTGATTGAACCTGAGCCTGTTGATAGTGGATTGGACTTGTGTATTTCTGAGTGCTTATCAAATGTGAGCATTAGTGATCCTAGTGAAGTGAAGTCACCCACAGCCCAGCCTCCAGTTATAACAGTTGTTGAGGAGAAACCGAGGGATGTTCCTCCACTCACATTTTTGTTCCAGCAAGATGATGATGGTGATACGTGAGTATAAAAATTATAAAGTTTATTTGAGGACAGACATAGATAGGTTTTCTATCTACTAATTTGTTATGATGATTGATGATATCAATTTTCTATCTTATTAATACTTGATTGCATGTTAATGTAACTAACTTTAAAAAAATTACTTATCAGGATACAAATTTTCAATATTTCAATATTTTTCAATATTTCAATATACTTTATTTTGCGAAAACAGGTCTTTACATAAAATCAGATCTTAGTTAAAAAAAATAGTCACACTGTAATCGGCCTCAAAGGGCATTTATTTTACAAACTAAGTGTGTTACAGTGGCTGTCTAGGAGGCCGTAATAGATTTGTCTATGATTTCATCAGCCCTACCCCGGCAGCAAGATGAACCATTTGTTGAATCTTTCCGTCGCTTTGAATTGCTTTTGACATTTCAATGCAGGAAAATGTATGGAGATGATCGTCAAAAGTGATTGTCAAAAGTGACAGATAGATATGACAAATTCCACAAATTTTCCTTCATGCTACCGCCGCTAGACAGTATTGCCAAAGAAAAAGAGCTATTTTGCAATACAGAAAATGTGTTGTACACTGTACAAACATGGTAGATGGTAAAACATTATCATTTAATTTCTTGTTCAGTTTCCCTACCAATCAGAAATAAAATTAACTATTAAAAAAAAAAAACAACCTGCAAATATTTAAAAAAAAAAACAGGTTATCTGGAAGAAATTGCTTAAAGCGATAAGGTTGCCTTTTGCTACCACACTGCTGTATTGGTTTCTTGTTTTGTTTTTATTTGAACATTATTAGAGATTATTTATTTATTCTCATTCATTTATAATATTTTTTTGTATTAACTCCCTCCCTGTAACTGACTGGTACTAACTGTCAAAAACATGAAATTGCTAATAATCTATTTAAAGGGTTTAACCCTACACTAGATAGATTACACATTATAATAATCCCAGTGTGATACATTTGGGCTTTTCCGGCATGCCTCATGCCATGCCTGGCATGATAAAACTAAGTAATAATCTATTGGTCCGTTTTATACAATATACATTTCTCTTTTAGGACTGTACTGGGAGGAATAAACACCAGTTGCTCAGGACTAGTGTTCCGTTGTGGGTGTACAGGAGTGACTTAGCTTGTGTGTTTAGAGCCAACATACAATGGCTCAGGACCACTTCAAGTTTAATATTTATGTAGTCCTATGTACCAGTTCTTTAGGGATGGAAATTTACAAAGAAAAAAGTTTTGAAAGCATAGAAAAAACAATTAAATTTTCCGTTAACAGACAACTTCACATTGCTGCGGTTCACGGCTGCGAAAAGTCAGTGGGTACTCTAGTCAGGGTGTGCCCCGACAAAGTGTGGCTGGACGTGCCTAATGATTTTGGCTACACAGCGTTGCATTTAGCTGCAATGAGCGGGCATTCGGTGATAACAAGAATGCTGGTTCGCGCTGGAGCAACTATTGGAGTGAGGGACTCGACAGGGTCAACGCCCCTTCATCTTGCCTCGTCTGCTGGATACATTGAATGCCTTCAAGCCCTCCTTGCGCCAGTGCCTGAACATCCACCCCGGAGACTTGCAGCTGCTCTGAACCAGAAAAACTATCAAGGTAATTGTTATGTTTTTTTTGTAGATTTTATTTTTAGACAAAAACAAAATATAATCTCTCAAAAATATTACATGGAGATCAGTTCAAATGATATTTTCTTATAATAATTTATAACATATTTTGCCATAAAATATTATAAATATAAAGTTTTTAAGCATGTTGATTAAATAGTACAAAAATAATGTGGTAAGTGGTAATATTAGGTTTTCTGTGTTTTAAGTATTCAGATTTCGTATTTATTATCCAAAGTACTTATGATATAGGTGATTAGGATAATGGAAAATAGTGCTTACTATTCAACTTATGTGTGTTGTGTTTGTGTGTCTTTATACAATCAAGTAGTAAACAAAGTTCGTAATAGGTTAATAGGTAAGTAGAGTACATTAAAACGTGCCGTCCAATCTGCGACCATCATGACTTATGTAACAAAACTGTTGCATTATACATTGATGTTTAGACTTCTAGCATTGAATGACGTATTCACGAGAATCGTACTTGTAAACAAGGTAGGTAGGTAGGTAGTTTGCCTGCCTGGGCTACCTGGAAAAAATCGCTATAAGAAATAAGGCCGTTCGTTATCCAACAAAAATGTTTTTATTAATTTAAGAAAATTTTCACAGATACCACTACATTTACCACTATATTCTGAGGCAGTGCCCTTTGCAACAGTGGCATAAAATTACGTTTTTTTTTTGTTTTTTGTATTTTGTTTGTCTGTGTTGTTGTTAATTGTGTGTCGCTGTTTGTCAATAAACGCTTTTCTTTCTTTTTCCGTATTTAGTAATCTGTGCCGATACTAAGAGCAATCGCGAAATACAAAACTTTAATCTTGGTTTTGCGCTAGCCTCTTATTTCAGAGCAACGCTTTTAGGGCTTTACCACAAAAAGCGTTAAACCTGGTCTAAATCACTAGACTAGGTTTAAATCACTCATTCATTCGGCATACGAATTGGCGACTTAGACCGGTCTTACTTTTTTGTGGTAAGGGGGTTAGAGTTTAATTCTCTAGAAAAATAACATTATAACATTGATTGATTGCAACAAAGTATATAGCTAGGTATCTATCTATCTACTTGGATGAATGCGAACTTGCAAGCGTGTCGTCAGATCTCGTGAGCCACAATTACAATAGAGCAAAAAAAACACGGAGATGCACTAGGATACTATTAAGAAAATATGTAGAGATTTTCATTCTGTTTACCGCAGTTTAGTTCCTTAATGAAGGGAAAATACATTGTTTTATGTGGGAACGAGAGGTGTTTCTCGCCAAGCTCCAAGGTCACGATTACGTCAAAAGCCTAAGCTGGCGCGATTTGATATTAGATCATACCGGTCTAGGCGAAAAAAGATTATTTACGTAAATGAGCTCAGATTTTAAGATTTAAATTAATCATTGGTGAGTTCGTAGGCCGTAGCTAGAGTTCTGCCCCCGATTATAGCCATATAAGGATAAGGCGGAAAAAATCTTTCATTCAAGGTTCATTTTTGTATAGACTTCTTTGATGAACGTAAGTTGCGCACGGCCCTAAATTGGCTACACTCTTGTAAGAGAAATGCATTTCGTCCAACTAGCATTTTTTTTTTAAATGACTTGCACAATGAACGAAAAATATTCTGTGCGTAAGTCCCAAATGTGTCCCTTCTTAAAAACCTCTTTTTACTGACTTTCCTACTTGTCAGTAGCTAAACAAATAACCAAAGATGTCGATATTATTATAACAACTAAAACATAAAACCGTACATTTCAATAGTAAGTACCTCATTTATCTTAGGGTTTCTGATGAAATGATATTAATCTGAGGAAAGCATCTCTCACGCACGCACGACATCTGTGTTCTGTGTTAAGTTAATACCCAAGTTGAGCGAAGGCATAACAAAAAGAACACCTAAGACGAAAATTTGTGTATTTTTCCACGTGTAAGGCTTCGCTTTGCCCCGTCCGGTCCGGTCACACTCAAGTAAGGCATTGATGGCAATTTGGGAATTCCCAAATGACGTCGAATCGCAGCCGTCTCGCTATTTTTAAATGCCACAGGTTTTGGCAGTGAAAGCGAATTTTAAAAGCACGCTTTATTAGCTATCAAATAATGCCACGTTTTCAGGTTCCCACAACTTTTTTAATGACAGTCATTTTTAAAAGCTGATAAGAAACGTTATTTTAGTATTTATTTTTAAATGTTGCACAACTTCCGAGTTCGATGTCATATTATTATCATATTAATCAATATATATACATAGTATAAAATAAAGTCGCTTCCCGCGTCTGTCCCTATGTATGCTTATGTCTTTAAAATTAGGCAACGGATGTTGATGCGGTTTTTTTTAATAGAAAAAGTGATTCAAGAGGAAGGTTTATAAGTATAATACATGCACAACACAGTAATAGGTTAGGCGGCACGAAGTTCGCCGGGTCGACTAGTATAATAATAAAGCATCACACTCAGGACCCCTAACTAAAAGGAAACTTACCTATCTAGGGTGTTCGAAACACATACAAAGGCGAACAATGCACCCGATATTCTTCTTCTTCTTTAAACTTAAGAGCTTCGCTCTTGTCGATGGAGCCTCCTCCATTCCTCCCTTTTCCCCGCCAGCTGCTTGACTTCTTGATACGACACGACACCTATCCTTTCCTTTAGTTGGTCAAAGTAGTTTCTTCTCGGTCGTCCCCTTTCTCTTTTTGCCTCAATATTTCCTTCAAACACCCGATATTCATCATAACAATATTCGAAACGAACCCGGTGCTTCCGCGTCACAGCCGCCCACTGAGCCACGGAGCAGTCATAAAACTACGTACCTACTTTATAGCATCAAAGTTTACACAATTTCAATACAAATACAAATGACTTGATATTATCTTTATCAAAATTAGAATAGAATAGAAAACACTTTATTGCATACAAAGTTAGATACAAAAGTACATTAACAAATTCAGGGTACAAACAAATTACAGTAGTTTTAAATTGCAATCAAGCCATTAGTTGTTTGTTATGTCATCATATAATTTTATTTTTATTTTACCTACTTTTTGGACTAAAAGTACACGCGGTATACGAGGTTTAGCATTCTAGCTTTGATCCCATTAAATTAGCACTTAAATCTATGGACATGATTGCTGGATTGCGCATTTTGTTATGTTATTAGGAATTTCCATACAACGATCGTTTGAGTTGACGTAACATTAACGTAAGCTAATAGCCACCTAGAGAAGTTTCTAGTACCTAATCAATTTAATTTATAAAATGTTTGATCTTTGCATACAAACTTAGTAGCAGCAGAATTTACGAGCTTGGAAATGCCAATGTAAAAATGGGAATTCCATAACAACCGCTATCTCAAAATCTATATTGCAAATCATTGAAAAGAAACGATAACAGTAAAAATGCGTCTATTAAGCCTGGCACTTATCTACGCAGATTGCCATCATGGTTTACCCCAGCTATTGTGAAGCAAAGAGCGACCTCGTTTGAAAGCAGCGCCCTTACAATGCCTGCGATAGCGAGGCCTTTTGTTTGTTTCGGTGTTTCCCATTCCGTTTGTGATGTAAATCCATACAAAACATGCGAATTACGGATTACGGAAAACAGAAAACCCAACCGCAGCGGATAGAGTGAGTGGTATCTGGTAAAAAACAAAACATTATCAAAAACAACAAAAATATACTCATAGGAAATTTCGGAGATATCGTAACAAGGAAAACCGAAAGGAAATAAGATACATGAATGGTGTCTGCCAAGCGCATCGTGAGCGTAGAAAACCCGCCCGACCACAACCCTGAGTTCCACTTAAAGTCAGTCAGCTGTTGTGATGTGATGTGGCTGTTACATCGCGGGTTTACCCTCTGCTTGTGAAAGTACCGCTCGCGGCTCGCTTGTATTGTTAGGTAACATGCCAAACCGAGGATGGGATTCCCAAACATTCCTTTACAATAATGTTGCACGTCTTCTTTGGGGTTTCTCTTAAGCATTTCTTTAGGAACATTGGCGCTTTTAGTAGTAGTTCAAACAATTACGTACTAATCCTAATAAGTCACTTTGATAAGATAAGTTAGGGAATACCTCAAGGTCTACTTTAATCATTATTAACGTTCTTGGCTTCGTCAACGATTTAGGGCTAAGGGCATTTATAATTAAGTTTGGGACACTATGAAACTGAATCATCTTCCGTATTGCCTTAGTCAGACGATTCAAGCGGATGTTATTGACTTCTCGCGATGATAATCAATTTTCCTGTGACCATAAACAATACGCAAGGATAATTCGGTAAAGAAACGGAACCATTCAACATTATCGATTTCATTCTGAAATTCCCATTGATATTATATTATAGTCGGCTCGCCAAAAATTCCGGTTTAGCCCTCTCGGGTTTTCACGTTTGGAATTAATTGGTTATTCGTGTTCGAGAAACCGTTGAATGATTCAGGTACCTAGGTATCAATCAATACATAGTATAAAATAAAGTCGCTTCCCGCGTCTGTCCCTATGTATGCTTATATCTTTAAAATTATGCAAGAGATTTTGATACCGTATTTTCTAATAGATAGAGCGATTCAAGAGGAATGTTTATAAGTATAATACATTCATGAACAAGTAGTAACAGGTTAGGCAGTACGAAGTTCGCCGGGTCGACTATAATACATTCCTGACCTTAGTTCCTTGACTACCTTCAGGGACAGTAAAATAATAGTTAATCCCAGCTTCGTTTACTTACATGTTTTTGTCACCAATACTTAAAGCGTATGTATGCTTTAGACTGGCTTTCGGTTATACCCAATTATAAACCGTATTGGTTTTGATGAGGCTGTGGTTCATATGAACTATACACCATACAGTTACAGTTAATTTTAGACCATCTATCTTGCCAGTGGCGAGCTTTACTGAGAGCCCTATGTCCCTGATGATAGATATTAGGATATTATCATATTAATTTTTTTATTTCTGTGGCTTTTGAAATGAGATTTGTCTCGTTTAGAGCAATACCAATACCGATAGAGAATATTATTTTAAATTTCTACATCATATGAAGCTACTATTACACAATGTAAAGGAGTTATGTGTACATCTTACAAGTTACTAGTGCATATGTTTAAAAGTGTGTACGTGACTATTACCGAGGGAAATTTACTAGGTACACCTTTATCGTAGCGATTTGACATGTGGGCTGCCGGGTTTTCCACACGACCGGGTTTTTCAATGACATACAACCGTGTGGCATTTATATTATAAAGATAATTGTTTTCACAGTCATCAACCTCGATTACTTAAAAAAAAAACTTATTAAAATACAGAAAGATGGGATTAATTCATTTTTTTTGTAAGTATGTTGATGAATAAAGATCGCCTTTTACAGCTTTTCCGTCATTATTCTTTAGGAAGCAAATTTACCATTAATTTATGCAAAGTGTTCTTAACGATTTTGAACTTTAAAAAGAAAGAAAGCCTATTTATACGTCCAGGTATGAACGATCTCGTCTTGGCCATATTTGGCGCGTGAGGCGCTCAACGAACGTATATCAGGCGCGGGCGCACAACGCAACATAGCTTGGGAAAACCCCATCAGACGACGCGCGAGACGCCGCGCCCGCCTACCCCCTCCCCGCCGCCGCGCTGCCGTCGGCCCGGCCCGATCCACATGACCGAAATGCTAGTTCCATGTTAATTTGATGTGTATTTTCGTCCATTTGGTAAATATAACCAGCGAGAATCTTGGCAACGGTCTATGATATTTATACAAGAAAACTAGTTTTGTTTAGATCGGAATTTGAACGCGGAATTTATAAGGATTGAATTCCGAAGTTTAGAAGATGTAATTGATAAATTGATTCGAGATTCCTGTGATTAGTTTTAATAGCTTTAATTGAATGAGGTATGAGCTTATAACTTGTTATTGCCGGATACAAAAGACAAACAATGATGGTAAACAACGTTTGAACTCGAACAATCAAATAATCGACTCCCAGTCAACAGTTATTACATAGATTTCCTGCTGTGGTGACTGACCTCCGGTTTGAGATGACAAGGATATAAAAAACCTATTGATTTTACCCTCAACTAAGAACAGGTTATGATAAAGATCGTTTAGTAGGTTTCCCTAAAAGTGTCAGATCAATATCACGCCGTGACGCCAATCGATGAAACAACATGTTTTTTAACCGACGAAAAAACAAAAAGGAGGAGGTTCTCAATTCGTCGCGTATATTTTTTTTTTTTTTATGTATGATCACGCATAACTTTTTACTGTGTGGACCGATTTTGATAATTCCTTTTTTAATCGACAGGGTATACCTTGAAGTTGGTCCCATAAAAATTTGAAAATAAAATTCCAACCCTAAGGGTGGAAAAATAGGGGTGACTTTATTGTTCACTCACAGATTGTTTTGCCGTGTTGTGATTTACATGATAACTGCTAGGTATAATTATGAGTCTTTTTTATATGAATGTTAATAATCATAATCTCAGCCGATAGACGTCCACTGCTGGACATAGGCCTCCCTCAAAAATCGCCTCATCGACGGGTCGTGATCGAACCTCATTCTGTTAGTCCCTAAACCTTCACCAGGTTGTGTGGCCACCTTGTGGGGTGCGACCACCCTGTGGAGGGTGATTGGCTGGGGTCAAAAAAATTAGCCCAAAAAAAACTGAAAAGTAAAAAATAAAAACTTTTTATCAAAAAATTAAACCGCCGAAAAAACTGAAAAGCATTAAATAATTGGGAAACATTTTCTATTAGGACTTAATTTACTCACTTCTTAAAGTAATTTTGGTTATCCAAGAAATTTTGAGTCGGTGCCACAGAATCAACGAATAACGATCACTAAATTACCTGAAATTCAAAGAAATAACCGAAAAACGTGTGCCGCCGCGCATCGCGCTTTAGGTAGTTAAGTAATTTGCTTGTGTGGTGTGACACCGACTTAAAATATCTTGGTTAACCAAAATTACTTTAAGAAGTGAGTAAATTAAGTCCTAATAGAAAATGTTTCCCAATTATTTAATGCTTTTCAGTTTTTTCGGCGGTTTAATTTTTTGATAAAAAGTTTTTATTTTGTATTTGTAACTATCTAAAGAAATATACTTATTTATAATTTGGAAAAAACAGAGTCGGCTCGTTTATTATAAAATGGTTCTGATAACAAAAATTATTTATAGCATGTGCGTTCCGCGGCTTCGCCACCTCAATTTCATACGAAAAACCCCAATTATACGTTCCCGGGATTTTTGGGCATAAAAAGTATCGCAGTTCCTTTCTCAGGCTTCTATCTCTGTACCAAATTTTATTTAATACGGTTCATTCGTTTTGTAGTTTCGCATTTAAAAAAAAAATACAAAAAAATACATAAAAAAAGTAGGTAAGTGCTTACTTCTTTAAAAAAAAGGATATTAAAATATAAAAAAAAAAAACTTAAACTAGCTAAAATTTTAATAGAATTATAATAATAATTTAGTTAAAGCTAAATTTAATTTAAAATAAACCAAATTAAAAATATAATAAATTTATATGGACCGACAGTCCACCATCATCAATCAAGATATCAAGATATATAAAACTCTTCCGTTACTTACTGACTGATTGACAGACAACGCAGAGCCGAAACTACTGGGCGTAGAAAGCTGAAAATTGGCACGTGGGTTCCTTGGGGAGTGTAGGTGAGCACTAAGAAGGGATTTCCCGAAATTCCCACGGGAACGGGAACAAACGGGATTTTTGTGTTTATGAGAAATCTGCGCGGGAAAAACCGCGGGGCGGCCTCTAGTTACCTATAATATTACGCAGCATAACGTCGTTTTTGTCTTAAATGGAGAATTATGCCCGCGCCTCCAGAAAACGTCAGCAACTAGATAACGCGCCATGCATCGCCACTGAGAAGCGTCGTGGCGTGAATTATGGCACGTATGCCACGTACTTTTAAAGGTTATTATCGTCCTCGCCACGTTTCTTCTGTATAAACTGCGGCTTACCCATTTTAGTTCAGAAGATAATTTTTGTTCGTGCGTGTTGCTAGTATCTTAAGTAAGTAATAGGCCTCTTAAAAATAACGATAACCCTTTGTTTGACTAAGTATACTTAAGCGATAACCGTATAATTCTTAATTTTATTAAATTACTAGAGGCTGCCCCGCGGTTTTTCCCGCTCAGATTTCTCATAAACACAAAAATCCCGTTTTTTCCCGCTCCCATGGGAATTTCGGGAAATTCCTTCTTAGTGCTCACCTACACTCCCCAAGAAACCCACGTGCCAATTTTCAGCTTTCTACTCGCAGTAGTTTCGGCTCTGTGTTGTCTGTCAGTCAGTCAGTCAGTCAGTCAGTAACGGAAGAGTTTTATATATATTGATATGATCGTGGCAAAATTATGTGCTCGCGTAGGGTTACCATATCTCCGGATTTGTTCGGAGATTACCGGATTTTTCGACTTTTCTCAGGATTCCGGCCGGACTTTGCAAATCTTCGGATTTTCAATAAAACACAGGATAACTAACAGTTCTGATATTTATTAAAGTAAAGCAAACTAAAATTAATCTTTTGAAAGAAAATTCTCAAACTGTATAAAATCGAGTATTTTTCCATGGAAATTAGATTTTTTTCTCCGGATTTTGTATTTTTTTTATCTGATAACCTACTGCTTGCGTCATCTTTAAAAAGAACTGTCGACATAAAAATGCGGACCCAACAGGAGCAAAAATTTACGTTTAAAAATAAGATTTTCCCGAGACAGCGACGCGTCCCAAATTCCCGAGTTTTAAAATAGCAAAATGACGAATTCCGCCAGTAATATTTCGAACGCGACTAAAATAATACTTGGACTCCGTACAAGTTATGTACTGTACTCGCCTGGTCGCGCGCATCGCATTCTACGTTAAAATAGACTAAGCTTGCGTGTCTAGTCTCAGCCAAATAGGCTGTAGCAAATAGGTATGTCCTTGGAACTTTAAATAAACGCTCATTCTTCTGAGATCTAAAAATATTAATAGGTATAGTATTTGGGTTTCCTTTTAATGTTTTTTTTTTATAAATCGCTGTAGGTACAGTGGCGGACATGGACGGCGTAACACTTGTCTATGGTCTCATTCGCCCTAGACGAAATTGTTACGACGTCCGTGTCCGCCACTGTACTGCAAATATTAGAATATCTATTTTGCTTTTAGAGGCCCATTTAACCCCACCTAATTAAATATGCTGTGCTCAATAATGTAGAGTTCTGTCAGTGTGATTTGTGTTTCTTTAGTCGCCTTTTACGAATCCATGGGTGGAGCTTGGCTAGTGGTACGCAGGCACCTCACAGCCTATAATTAGAAAACAATAAGATAATTTATAAATGTGTTCTCGTTTGTTTGCAGGTCAAACGTGCGTGCACCTAGCGGCAGCTTCTGGCAACATCGAGGCGCTACAGACCTTGGTATTCTACGGCGCTGATATCAATGCAAGAGTGAGTTTTTTTCCCGCCTAAAATAACCTTTAGAGCTACTTTTTTGCCGGTTAGCAATCGTTTGTCTATGCGATTATTAATTTTTTTTCTGAACCATAGACAAGAGTTATTATCTGAACCAAGACAGAGGCATTATCGACAGTATATTATTTACATTCAATTTGTGATTCTTGCCGCGCAATGGCGGCAACCCCTTTATTTGAGGACAATAAAGTGTATATTCATTCATTCATTCACCCCATTTGCTCCACTGGGTGCGGTTGGATGGTGGTATTCCTAAGTCGCCACTCCAAACGGCGACTAAGGAACAGGCCCTTTAAATTGAACTATAGTATTTACCATGAATATATTCATATTCATTTATTTATTAATAAACCATATTTCAAAAAGACACTTTTAAAATGGCAACTTTGAAAAATACGGAGAAAATCTAATTAAGTCTTGAACGAACATCTTTCTTTTTAAACTGGCGAGGAATTCTGGGTATTTTTAGAATGATTGATTTTGACCAGCAGTGGATGTATTCCGGCTGAGATGATTACCTTGGAATTAATGCAAACTGGCGACAAATTGCTTCTGTTTACTTATAAAACAACATAAAATAATATATAACATAAAAAAAAACATAACATGACCTAACATAACACAATACAACAACAAAAAATAACGTGACATGACCTAACAAAACACAATACAACAACAAAAAATAACACAAAATAACATGACATGACCTAACATAACACAATACAACAACAAAAAATAACATGACATGACCTAACATAACACAATACAACAACAAAAAATAACACAAAATAACATGACATGACCTATCATAACATAATACAACACAACATAACATAAAACAACGCAACACCACGTCAAATAAGATAACAACATACTTATACATATACAGGTATACGTAGCTGGGAAGGGAGGGGGGTGATAGGGGTGGTCAACAGGGACATTCTGTATATTATTATTAAACTTAGGAATACGCCACCAAGCCTTCAATTCTGAGCAAGATTATCTAGTGCATCCATAAGATAAAAAAATGTGTATCTTTTTTTTCCTGATGAGCGTTTTTGTGACAGCCCTATTATTTTTTGTTTCAGGAAGGTCTATGTGGTTGGACAGCCCTGCACATAGTGGCCCAAAGAGGCGATCTAACAACAGCCTTGTACCTAGTAGAGAAATGCGCAGGAGTCGACGTGACAGTTCGTGATTACGCCGGTCGGACGCCGCGCCGGTTCGGCGTCAAATCTGACGCCGCGAGAGCGTTTAGATCTATCGAAGAAGATACGGAATCGGAGAGCGAAGAGGACGACGATGTGAGTGCCTCCTTTTCTTACTTTTTTTTTGTAAAATGTCGACCTACCCTCAATCGCATGCAAATTAGGTACAGTAGCAGGAGCAGGTGCGCACGACGTTTTGAGGATTGAGACATTTCCTTTTTATCGCAAAAAATAAAAAAAAACGCGTTTTTTATTTATTCTGGCGATAGATATATTCGTTTTTTTAATAGAGGTGCAGTGGCGACCTAGGAGGGTGTAACAGATTTGTCTATGGTCTCGTGCGCCCTAGACTATATTACCAAAGAACAAGAGCTATTTTGCAATACAGAAAAACCGGAAGTGTTACGCCGTCCTAGACCGCCACTGTACCATCTCCCACTTCGACTACCACTTTGAAGATACCGGTAGTAGGTAGATACTGGTATCAAAGTGTGTGGGACCTCATTGAAGTGTATGTAAGATACTCCGCAGCAACTAGTCTACTTGACAATTCACTCATTCAATTCACTCACACATGAAGTACCTATATCGTCCTAATAATAACAATAATAAATTTCTTTATTCAGATAACAAAGATCCATTTCTCTATAACTAAAATAATCCTATTCTAAAAACTGTATCGAGTTCACATACTGGCATGCTTGACCCCCCAGTGCTTAAAAATTGGACAGTCAAACATGCCAGCGATAGTGCGAAGGATGATGCTGCTGCTGGCGTTTATTCGGCAAACAAGATAGAGGCGATACTTTTACGCATAATAGCGTAAAAGTCGTCCGTATGCATTTTCGCGAACATTGCCGACGCACTACAAAACCGTGAACGCCCCAGCAGCGTCCTCATTATCTATACTTCTATACTAATATTATAAAGAGGAAAGATTTGTTTGTTTGTTTGTAACGAATAGGCTCCGGAAATACTGAAACTATTTGAAAAATTCTTTCACTGGAAGCTACATTAACCCCGAGTGTCATAGGCTATATTAGATTTTCAAAAAAATTAGGGATCCTTACCTAAACTCAAATAATGTAACCCGAGGTGCAATATTTTTTCCGTTGTTTACATATTTTGACAGTTGGTTTGTTGTTGTTGTTTGTTTTTTATTCGGCCATTCTGGGCAATCCAAAGAACAAAGTCTATAGAGCCAAGTCTTTTGTAGTACTTATCTTATATTCTATGGCGTAACGAAGTAAGTAAAGTAAAGTAAAACTTTACTTTACTTACTTCGTTACGCCATAGAATATAAGATAGTCATAGGCTATATTAGATTTTCAAAAAAATTAGGGATCCTTACCTAAACTCAAATAATGTAACCCGAGGTGCAATATTTTTTCCGTTGTTTACATATTTTGACAGTTGGTTTGTTGTTGTTGTTTGTTTTTTATTCGGCCATTCTGGGCAATCCAAAGAACAAAGTCTATAGAGCCAAGTCTTTTGTAGTACTTATCTTATATTCTATGGCGTAACGAAGTAAGCCGGGAAAGCTCGTGTTATAATATTGTACTCGCAATGCCAGATGGCCGGATACAGTCATGCTTGCTTTCACCAGTCTGCACCAGTATGTTATCCGGGATAACGATATCACTGTCCTCCGTTGTCGAGAGGTCATTATTGTCATTATCAAATTATACTTAGTATTTAAAAATACATTATCAATTTTTTGTTTGAGGACCGACCGCTATCGTATTTGAACTCCCAACTTTAACCACAGATTAAGTGTACTAAATAAATATCAATACATAGTATAAAACAAAGTCGCTTCCCGCGTCTGTTCCTATGTATGTTTATATCTTTAAAACTATACAACAGATTTTGATGAGCCTTTTTTTAAAGTTAGAGTGATTAAAGAGGAAGGTTTATTTGTATAATACATGTACAAAATACTAATAGGTAAGGCGGTACGAAGTTCGCCGGGTCGACTAGTAGTTAATAAAGTACGATTTTTTTATTCCAGTCAGTAATAAATAAATGACCGGACTGACTGACTCTCTGTGTCTCTAATAAAGAAAAACCCTAACGGCTCTACCACAAAAACAGTTAAACCTGGTCTAAATCTCTAGACTAGGTTTAAATCACGAATTCGTCATACAAATTGGCGATTTAGACCGGTCTAACTTTTTTGTGGTGAGGGGGTATGGGCTTACACGGTACGAAACTAGCGCCACTTCGATAAATAATTAATATCTTCTAAACCATGGCCGAAATCAAAAATATGCGCCTTCGACTCCCGAGATAATCTTGCTTAGATGTATTAAGGACCTGGGCCCTCAGTCTCATCGCGCAAAACGTAACTATCGAATAAAAGTAGAGTAGAAACAGTACGTTAATCGCAAGAAAATACACATTTTGGTAGTCTCGTAATCAATTTTGCTATAACTATAGCAGTAGTATCGCAACAGATTGGAATCGACCAAAAAGGGTAGTCTGCTCCATAATAAGATAATGTTATGATTACGTTCGACTGACATTATAAATGTCAATACTGATTGATATTAAGTGACAGTTGCACTACGCCCGGTCCAATTTCGTCTAACAAAACAGGATTAACTATTTAGGTAAAAAACCCAGATTATTCTATAGCTTGCTATTCATATTCTATTGCTATACTATAATGATCGATCAAAGTTACCAGACTCGCAATTTTTGACCCCATCGTAGTAAAGTAATAATAGATTAGAAGTTTAATCGTAAGTTTAAGAGACTAGAGTCCCTGTTGTGTAGCTTTCAGGTTCAAAATCAAAAAAATAACATAACTGTTTTTTTCTTTGATTTTGAACCGGTCGTTATAGCGTATCAGTAGTCGTTATAACCGCGGCGACAAGCTGGCCCCGCCTCACGTTGGTAATCAATATATATAAACCTCTTCCGTTACTGACTGACTGACAGACAACGCAGAGCCGAAACTACTGGGCGTAGCGGGCTGAAATTTTGCATGTAGGTTCCTTAGGGAGTGTAGGTGAGCACTAAGAAAGGATTTCCCGAAATTCCCACGGAAACGGGAAAAAACGGGATTTTTGTGTTTATGAGAAATCTTGCGCGTGTGACACCGCGGGGCAGCCTCTCGTAAAGTATAAACTCTGCTAAACGTGGGTACGGCTTTTGAGCCTCTGCCAAACCCTTCGGGGAATAAAAGGCGTGAGATTATGTTATGTTATGTGTGAGTTGTGTTAATTTCTTCTTTCCATCTTCCACAGAGCTTATACGGAAGCGATGAGGCCCTATTCTACGAGAAACAGGAATCGAGCATCGACGACAAATTAAGGTCACACCTTTTGGGACCCAGCACACTGAAATGCTAAGATATCTACAGATTTTTGTAAGGATTCCACTTTGATGTGGTACGGAACTCTAAGAAGGCAGTGTGTTGTTGCCCCTAATTTTTTCTGAAGTGAATGTATGAGATGGGACAGAAGTAAAATGCAAATGGTGTATAATGTTGTATAGTTGAGGTTTGGGCGTAGAACCTACAACTCTTCTATTTATTTATTCCGATTTATAGTTTAAATAATATAGTAAAATATTACGAAAATGGTTAGAAGTTATTATTTTGTGTTGTATTATATAGGGTGTTTCTAACAAGGTCATAAGATAAAGGGATTTAACTCACCATACCTAACAAGTTTCTCTGACAAACATGGGTCAAAATAAAAAATCAGCTATCTTTTAAATTGACCGGTCAGCTGATTAAACAAATGTATGAAATGTATGAGTTCGACCCATGTTACTTTGGGAAAGTTGTTAAGTATGGTGTCCTCCCTTTTATCTAATATCAACTATTCAAAAACAACCAGTAGGTACCTTTTATTCAAATCTTGTAAAAAAATTACAAACAAGTACCTATATGTTATGTATAACACTTAGCACGTGATAATAATTATGATCGTTATAATTATTATTTACTTATAACAAAATAAACTAATTTATGATAAACAAAATAAATGCAAATTTAGTTGGTACTAATAAAGTTAAGTTTGATTGTACTGAATATGGTTGATTTACTGACTTGTTGACATTATAAATTCAAATATTTAAAAAAAGAACAAAAGAATTACTCTATTTGAAAATTTTCGAAACACTCCCAGATTCAAATACTTGATCCGCTTCCATCGCTGCAAACGCGTATATTTATATGTATTTTAAATGTATGCAATATTCTTTGTTGTTTATAATCGTGTTTTTAGAATTTTATATTTATTTTGTACCTATACATACACAATGCAACAAGCAAGGCATACTTCCAAGTCTTTCAATACATTTTGGTAATACTTAGTTATAGGTACTTTTAACCAATGAAAACCCACCTGATTGTAAAAAAAAATTAGTGGCACAAATTTTACCTAACTTAATTCATCAGTTATACTTGTTAACTTAGCACCAGCGGTAGTTAAAGTGGCCCTTAAATTCTATGGTTTTTAAACAAATAAACAAATAATTCTTTATTCAATATAGGATACAAGATATCACTTATTGAAGTAGACTACATCTAATCTAATTGCTATTGATACCTTATTTGGTAAAGTATCCTATACTGTGAGAGGCGAGGTAGTTCAGGGTGCCCACCAATTGGCTCAGGTAAACAAATGTTTGCCTTGCCTTACGACAATAGTCGCCTGGAGACTTAAAATATTTTGGAGAGGCCCCCAAACGAGCCCTCCTCTGTCAAATGATTCTACTCCCTTTCGCAATGATTTTAAAATATGGGTCCGTCCAATTCGATAACAGTGCAAGGTCTAAAAAAAACAAGGGCTTTTCTTCCCAGAGTGATACAAGCCTACGTCACAAACATAACTGGGACTGGGGGTCAAGTTTCTTAACTAAAAACGATCGACTCGTAATTGTCTTGTTAGCGACTTCGTTAACCATAGCTGTTTTCTTTGGGCGTGCAACAGAAATTGCCTTGTTAATTACGAGTCGATCGTCTTTAGTTAAGAAACTTGACCCCCTGGTCCCCTCCTTGTCTCACGCGTGGTAATTGTTACTTCCTTCTCTCTCATCTCAGAGTGACGTAGGCTTGTGTCAGACATTTGGTCGGAAGAAAGTACGTGGTGGAGTATTTTATTGTACAGTGGCGGTCTAGGATGCCGTAACAGATTTGTCTATGGTTTCGTCAACCCTAGACTGTATTGCCAAAGAACAAGAGCTATTTTGCAATACAGAAAAACGGTAAGTGTTACGCCGTCCTAGACCGCAACTGTACTATGCTACAAGCAAGATAGATAGCTTGTCACATCACAACAGAATGTCGTTGGTTTTTAAAAACGTATGCAAGTGACAGCTATCTCGCAAGGTAGGGTCGTGATAACCCTAACCCTGTTATCACCTCTAACGTGCTTAGATTGCAGAGGTAAATAAAATTTCAGCTGAATGTTAACTGCGAAAGTCACAATTTAATATCAAGACTAAAATGAAAAGCGACGAATTCTTTCCCTGGCTTTTATAAAAAGTAGTGGATAAGACAAAAAAAAAACATTTGAAATCAGAAACTTTGCTAAAGTTACTGGTTTTTTGTTAACACAGACTGGGTAATGTGGGGTTGTTCCCAAAGAGTAACACCAAAACCTGTACCACTGGTACTCCTTTAAAAAAAATCCCAACCAGTACCACCAACGAGAATCAGTGGTACCTACAGTTTGGTGGTACTCGTTGGGAACATCCTGTATGAATTATCTTACGCACCCAATTTACATTTGGCAAGGCGAGTCGAAGTTAACGAGAAAGTAACAATTTAAACTGGTCTCTATTTATTATGGACAGGGTTGGCAATCGCTTGCCGTTTCAAATGTAACTTTGATTATATTTTATTTGAAAACCTGTTTTAAACCTTGTGCTGTAGATTTTGTAGTACAGATTTAGAGGCAAGTTTGAATGTTTCTCTTTCCAATGATCATAAAAATGTATGATCAATAATATATAATAATTTGTATACTTACTGGATTTATATAAAATGTATTAAGTGTAATTATATATTTTATTGGTAATTCCAGTCCTTATAATACTTTATCTAAAATTATATAAAAATAATTTTATTTATCCTTTAAATGTAAAAAAGGCCTGGACCTTGTATATAAGTCTGGATGGCGTATTTTTTTTATATAAGAGTTGATGTAAGTTTTAATTGTATATAAGGAAACTTATTACATTAAAAAATATAAATTCTGTTATAGTACGATAAAAAACTGTGTTTGATTTCACTTTTTTTGCAGTAAAATTGGTCTCTCATAAAATTAAAGCAATAAAAATATAAAAGAAACAACATTTTATTACTAATTTATTGTATATACAATAAGAACAAACAGGTACATAATTATACCTAAGTATTAACTAAATACAAAATATACATTTGTGATGATAAAAGATTATAATGTGACGCGAAAAAAGAGCATAGGAATGTTTTATACTTCCTAAATATAACAATAAAATATACGAAGGCTTATGTCCAGCAGTGGACGTATTTCGATCGACTGAGTTGAATTAGAATTAGAATTAACATTCTAACATTAGAATTCAAATGCGTAGAATGCAAATATCAATACTTATTTAATCTCAAGTGAATTTGGAGAAAATTAAGAGCCGGACTTGCCCACACTGACCTTACCTTAATCTTTCTTGAGTGAAAAAAAATTTGCTCCATGATACTGGATGTTTGTACACAAGTGACAAGGCGTAATAAATTAAAAATGGGAAAGATTTTCCATACATATTGGTTTGATCAGCTGACGGGGTAGATTTTGACCCATGTTAAATGTTATGATGCGCTGAATCACTCTTTTGATTTATTACAACTACTCAGAAACATCCATAAACATGTATATTTTTTGTGAAAGCTGAGTTTATCATAAAGAATTAACTACTTTGTAAATAATTTAGAAGGGACTATAAGAAAAACTAGACAAACTAGTGCGGCCCTATTGAAAGCATGTGAATAATAGGTACTTTGGTAGATTGCAAGAAAAAATTAATATGGCAAACTTTTTTAAATAGCTTATGAAGCTAAATATAACAACTGGGAATTTTATTTAAATTCCCTTCTCATAGGCAGATCTACAACCGTATACTCAACTCTTGTTTTAACTTTAAGGTGGTAACTCTCGCTATGGCGCGAAATTCAAATTTTTTCGTGTTTTTTATTTATTCTGGCGAAAGTATACATTTTTAATAAAGTTTAAATGATTTCGCGTATGTAAAAAACCATCTCCCATATTGTAATACAACGTTTTTTGAAGACAGACCTACAGATTTTGTGTCTAAGGGGTAAAAGGCCAAGAAACAAGTTCCTTGAATATACACAAAATCGGTAACTCTGTCTTTCAAAAACGATATATCACAACGTGGGAAATAGGTTTTTACGTACGCAAATTTATTTAAACTTTATTTAAAATGAATACTTTCGCCAAAATAATTAAAAACGTGAAAAAATTTGAATTTCGCGCCATACCGTGAGTTACCGCCTTAACGCAATTTCTTTATAATATTAAAAAAGGCACTAAGTATTATTTTTAAGAGGCATAGCACAGCTAAAGTAGCGCCACCCGCGAAAGATAGTAATTTTTTACTTTAGCTGTGATATGCCTATTATTATTGAACGCAATTTACAAACCCTTAGGACTATCGCATATTTGCAAAAATACCGACAAGATAACAACTTTAAACTGGTCACTACACTAGTTAACATTTTCATCCTGTTATCTTAATTAGTATATATTGGCTTGACTCGCCAAATGTTCCAAAAACACCCTTTTTTACTAAAAAAAAATAATTTACAAAAATCAAATCTCCGTATAATAGGTGGGCCTATTAATCTTCAACATTTCGAAAACATTAGGGAACACATAGGTAGTATTAAAACCGATCATACCATAAGTGAAATACTTGTAACTAAGCTCAACTATAATTTTGTTAATATTATCTAAACTATCTTCCGAATTTCTAAGTTCATTCTTATCTTTTCCTAGCAAGGCGCATACGAAGGCGTATGATATAGATTTGCCGAAGGCCCGAGTGGCTAGAACGCCACAGAAGCCTAAAACTGTTCTGAGTATAGTACAGCCAAGCATTTCTATTGAGGGCCATATTATTTCGTAGGGCGGGTCTTGTTTGCTCGCCGCCATGTTTCCGAGTTGGAAGTTTGTCCAGGAGCCTAGAAGGATGCCCGCGCATACGCTCACGATCATCGTGGTGTCTCCTCTGGAAAAGAAGAAAAAATGCGATATTTATTTTTTCGTTTTTAAAAAAATTACTATACTTAAACCACAGTTAAGTATATAGTTTAGAATCTGGTTTTGAAGTCTCATTCCCTCAATTTGTTTGTCTTCTACATTTTATAGTCCTAAGATCTAATTCCTAAAAAAATCGATTACCTTTTGCCTTAAATGTCCACTTTTGTCAATAGTAGTTTTCTTAGTTCTTAAATCTAAATGCTATACAACTGAAACTTACCTTAAAAATACTAAGCAAGATTTATCTATTTGTCTTAAAGGATGATTTTTTATAAGTATTTGCCATTGCGATTCTAGCGCCATTCGCCATGGAAAATACTTAAAATAATTTCTTTTTTTTAAAATAGAGACCCACCTTCAATAAATTTACACAGTATACATAAAACTTAGAACTCCCTCTTTTCTAAAGTCGGTTGAAATAGGTACTAAAACCTGGGGTGCTGGCCAGAGAACCTCCACGCGGTGCACCCTGGGCAACAGCGGACGATCACACTTTTCGTTTCCCGTTTGGTGTGATCGTCCGGTGGCTAATAATCTGGCGGGAGTGGCGCTCCACATGCTCTCTGCCCTATCAGAGAGCATAGTGTGAGTCGAGAAGGAGAGCGGGGCTTGAGACTTCCACCACGGCGAACTGCTCAGCGCCGTGGGGGGACTAACAAGCCCTGCTGAGCGAGGAAGAAAAATGAGGGAAGGAAGGAGGAGAGATTGGAGAAGAAGGATGGCGACGAGATGGAGTGCGGGGATTGGGAGCTTCCCAATGGCACGTCCACGTGGGGATTGATGGCTCGGCTGATTAGAAACCCTGCGTTATTAGATGCCGGGAACAATAGTCCTGCCCACGGTTGGCTTGATGACTACGTCGCCAACCGTTGGGATCACAGGTCTACCCGGCTGATCCGAACCCGCAGGGGAGTAGATGCCGGGCTGTCATTTCTCCACGCTTTGCGGTCGGCTTGATGTCGCCGTCGCTGCCGCAATGGGCGTGGCGATGGGGCGCTCACAATGCCCCGTAGGAGAGGGTGGCAGTGTCCTATCCAGGGCACTGTCACACACGATCGCTGGGTGCTGCGGCCAAGGTGGAACGGCTAGTAGCACCTGGCGGTCGAGGAGGAAGGGGCGGGGACTTGACGCTTCCAACATGGCACGTTACGTGGTGCCATGTGGGGAGTGACAAGCCCTGCTCCCGCTCGACTGCTGGATGGGGCGGTCGAGGAGGAGAGCGGGCGGGGCCTCAAAGGTCCCACCACGGTGGATCACATACGCCGTGGCGGGGCCGACAGGCCCCGATCCGCCCTGCAGCACCGCTGCAGGACCCCGGGGTCGTTGGGTGCACGAGGCGGGGGCCTCGTGTAGTCACATAACGGCCCCGAGAAGGACGACGGAACGAGGTGTCCAGTTCCGTCGTCGGGCGTAGGAAGAGCCATCCGCGCTCAGGGGGGACTAACACCACCTGTCCCCCCGTGAAGAGGCTACACAGCCAATGCTGGGGGGGGGTCGCGGAGAATTCCACAGGCTTACCCGCGACCCTCCTGCTATCAGCCGAGAAGGACACCGGCGGGGTTTTAGTGGGTGCGAACCCCACATAACCCTGCGGCTCCCCCCGGGGCTGCAGGGTACTCATTAGGAGTTTCCCCGCCTTAAAAAAAAAAAAAAAAAAAAAAGGTACTAAAACCTTCTCCTGAATGTAACAAATAATTCTGTGAAAACCGCATCAAAATCGGTTCAGCCAAACTCGAGATAATAGCGGACAAACATACATACATTCATACAGGTCAAACCGATCTCTTTTTTTAAGTCTGTTAAAAATCCTCCTGTATGACAGTAGGGGCCATTCCATCGTTTCGGGTGTTACAGTTCAACTCATAAAATAAGATTTTTTTTGGATGATATTCAAAGAAAATGTGATGCTAAGACTGTTTAATCATGTTCTATTACAGTTATTTTTATTTTCATTAATTTATTAACCCGACTTCAAAAAAGGAGGTTATCAGTTTGACCTGTATGTATGTATGTATTGTATGTTTGTCCGCGATTATCTCGAGTTTGGCTGAATCGATTTTGATGCGGTATTCACAAAAGTATTTGTTACAATCAGGAGAAGGTTTTAGTACCCTATTTTAACCGATTTCAGAAAAGAGGGAGTTCTCAGTTTTATGTATGTGTAAATTTATTGAAGGCGGGTCTCTTTTTGTAAAAAAGAAATTATAATTTTTTATTACCGGTGTAAAAGGCCTCATAAAGGTAGACTATGATAACATATTGTTTGTAAGGATCCCTTACTATCGTGGCTGCATCCATTGATTGAATAGATAAGGGGCAAATGGCATTGTAGTTGCGTCATCTATGATTCACTATATAACAATGCGATTACAAATCATGACTACCTCTTTCTACCTAATAAGAACAAAAGTAAACCAGAAGTAGCGTTGGTACAGTGGCGGACAGGAGGGCGTAACAGATTTGGTTTCGTCAACCCTACACTGTATTACCAAATAAAAAGAGCTATTTTGCAATACAGAAAAACCGGTAGTGTTACGCCGAGCGTGTCCGCCACTGTACATGTCACAAAATGGTATACTGATTATGTTCTGTGTGCACCCTAGATACAGATTCTTCCTAGTTAGGGGCTCTGGGTGTGATGCTTTATTAAATTATTTATTTTTATTATTTTTAGTTGTCTAGTAGTCACGGATTTCGAACCTAGTTATACTTTGTTAGGGACTTTCGATTGCTATGTATTTTTAGGAATAAAAAGGAACAAAGAATATTAAGTTTGATTCTCAAACCTATACTTTACTATGCAGATGCATACCTTGTAGGTGTCCATTTGTCTGCATGCGGGTGGAACACAATCACCATTATAGAGATTCCGAGTATAAACGCAGGAGCGTACGCATGTGTGAGTATTATGCCATCTAGGATGTCAACTATTGGTATAAGGATTGCTAACAGAAATGATGATAGGAGAAGGCCTGCTGCTATATCCTGGAAGAAGAAAAGTAAGAGAATATTGTACATAACATAGGTAATATCATGTAATGAAAAAAAAAAAAAAACAAATAATCCTGAGCATGTTAACGTCTATCTTAAATTTGAAACATTTTTCTTTATTTTTATTCACAATATTATTTACAAATGCCATAAATAAATTAAAATCTATAACAATAAAATTTAGACAAGCTGCTATTTCAAATCATGAATAAAAACAAATTCATAAAAAAATTATTCCCCAAAATGCTAAGCTTCCATAACATTGCATTGCCCCCCCCACAATTTGCCTCTGTGACAAAAATTAATCTTAATAATTTATAAAACTACAGATTCAAAATGAAAATGAGAATGTGAATCATTTTGACATGTGATAAGTGTACATTGCAGGTATATATAGGTGAATCATTTTGTCTACACAAGATATTCAGCTGTAAATGTATACTTATTACATGTCAAAATGTTTCTCATTCTTATTTTAATTGTGAACGGCAATAGCCTAACAGATCCATCTATTTAAAAAATAACACTAGGTAGGTTCTTCACTGTTACAGGAAATAATTTCATTATCAAGCTATTAATTTATCTTTTGGTGTTCTGATAATAAAGTACAAAGATAAAACCAAGCTCTTTGTCTAGTTTTTCAAATTTAAAGATTAAAAACAAAGCTCATTTGTTTATTGTCCAGTTTTACTATTAGAATTCATGACTTTTTATTCCATCAGATAATTAAATTGACTTTTATTTTATAAATAGACTAGTAAACAAAACTGTGTATAGTTAACTTGTTTGTTATACTATACAACATCGGGTAAAAACTTACTCTTATAGTTGCAAAAACATATTTTTTAAGGAAATTATAATAAATTAAATACTCTTGCATTTATTCAAGAATGAGAGATAAACAGGTATTTTATTAAAATACTGAATAAACAAATATTCACAAAATTTACATACCTACACCTAGAACCTAAACATGTGGTGTTTTTGACAAAGCATTCATAAACTATTTAAAGAAAAAGTTTACATAATGAAATGTTTGGTATTTACCAGTAAACTGTGCATCCCCAGATAAACTCTGCTAACACAAATCAATGCGCACCACGAAACAGCAATAGTCATTCCCCACTCAACAGGATACACATATCTATCCATGGTGTAGAATAGCACAGAAAATGGAATTGACACTCCAACCATAGCATGGGTGGAGGGCATGCCATATTCAATTGCCCATTTCTTTTGCAATTTTTTGACAGGAAAACCTGGTCGGGGCCATCTTATAATGTCTTTCATTCCTTGCCCTAAAAATAATTAAAATTGATAAATAGGCATGATGTAATAGATATTGGAACTAACTTTTAGCAAAACTAATTTCACAAGGAAACTTACCTATGTACATAGCTACAGTCCATATCAGAACAACTCTCCGACCCACAGCTCCGTCAATATTCCAAAACCAGAACGGAATAAAAGTTGCGTAGAATATCTCATCACCTAACGCAGTTCCTAGAACGAACACATAATACCAAAACTTGTTGTTGACCATGCATTCCACATCGTCAGGCTCCACAGAGGTGTCCGTGTCATACGAAGATTGTGAGCTGCTAGAAATATTACTGGACTCCCTCTTGTGGTGCCGCAGCTCAGCTCCACCCGGCTCGGCCTCTTTAGGCAACGATCGCGTCACCTGCTCATTCTCCTGGCCTTGCCTAACGCCACTTCTGTACGTAACACCAAAAAAATTCTGAACCTTCACCACAAGAAAAGGGTCTTTTAGATATTCAATAATATTGTCCCACATGGTGGCTTTTCTATTTGCTATAACACGCACGATGCCTTGCTTAGATCATTTTAATAGTGATAAAACTAAATAGAAAAGAACAAACAAAAAACTTCGGTTTGCTATGGATTTGACTTTTGACGACAATATTTTGATTTGACTGACATGATATAATTGACATTGACAGCTTGACAGCACACAGCACCCTGCCGCCGCCAGCATCAATCAATCAACATGTGTAGGTGTCAATCTCCGGATTTCACGATTTTTACATGAACGCACTATTATCATTTGTCTATGGATGGAGTTGTCTATGAGTTTTTAGGTTCTGAATGTTGGCTGCACTGAAGCGTCTCGGCTAAATCGACCAATGACGAGAAGCCCAAAAATTTGAATTTGTTCGAGGCAGTGATTTTTTTTTGCCCGCCGCCATATTGTGTCGCGCTGTGAGTGCTGAAAGTGATAAAATTTCGTAAATTGTAGTGTTTTATTATTGCATTGCGTTACTGCACAATTGGATTGAAGGAAATAAAGGTAAGTTACAAATTAATATATGTTTTTGTCATAGTTCTGCCTAGAATTCAATAATAACTGAATTCCATTTGCTTCAATTAAAACCGGCTTCGAAATCAATGTAAATTCGAAATAATGGCATCAAAAATTTGTTATTCCCGTTCTAAAAGTTTGAACTGAAACTGTCCTGAATTATCTCATTAAAAAATCTTTTAAAATTTGAGAAAAAATACTTTCATGCCGAACCGCATTGTCATTCCGATGAAGTGAACGAACAATGGAATTAATAATCGTAATCGGGGCTATCCCGAAATTATGTGGGTAGGTATGGAATGGAATACTAAACGGCTAAAGTCACTGAAATATTGTTTTGTATCACTGATGATGACTAACTTTCCATTCCATCTTTACGAGGGTGTTCTTTGTGATTTTAATGGATGAATCATCGTGTAAGTAATAAACAGTAGAAACTCACACTTTGCAGCAGGGAAAGGTGTACTAGCAAGTAGGTTTGTAGGTAGGTGTAAAACTTTGCATTCATATTTTTATAAGGTACAGTGGCGGTCTAGGTCTGCGTAACAATTCCGGTTTTTTGTATTGCAAAATAGCTCTTGTTCTTTGGCAATACAGTCTAGGGCGCACGAAATCTGTTACGCCCTCCTAGACCGCCACTTTACTAGCAATGCCATTTCTGAATTTAATTAATTTTTTTACATAATTAAGTATAAATAATTTAAATAGATTGCTACCTATGGCAAAGCAAATTAAATTTTATATTAGAACAGTAGGTACATAAAACTCAAAGATAAATGTGAAGCTATTGATTTTAACGTTAACTTCTTCTTGAAGGAAGAAACAATCTTGAAGTCTTGAGTAAATGGCACTGAGGTTCCAAGTAAAATAGAGGTAATTATCTACCTACCTAAAATAAGTTTTAGTCAGCTTGTAAGTAATTAATTATAAACTTATTGACTTTATTACATGATGAACTAAAAGTAGATATTAGTAAAATGTATTTTTATTCAACTGCTTAGCTGTTTGTAAGATATACCTTATCTATATAAATTCAAATGTAATTATTATAAGCCAGGAGCCAATACTGGATATAAGATCTAATATTTGATCCCTCTTTTATACATTTAAATTATATTACAGTTTAAATATTGTGCCATAATATGACTTGCCATTTGTCAAACATACTAAGGGTAAGGTAGTAGGTACTATAATATTTTTTGTAAATTCATTAAACTAAGTATTTCATCCATAAGATTGACTTAAATTCATTGACATAAAAGTTTTATGGCTCCTATGGTTAAGGATCTAGCGAGACTTCACTCCATTCATATTATTATCCAAATTATCTATCTCATTATAAACACGTAATTTGAGTGATCCACATTTTTAATGACAGAGTTTCTAAATAATTTTATTATTACATACTAAACTAAATTATATTTTTTTTACAAAGCGGTATTTGCTTTGTATTTTTATTTAAGTGTGGCCATTACTTCTAGTTCTATCACCCCTACAAAATTTCGTGTTTTTATTTTACTATATTTAAGTTTTCGTAACAAGATTAAGATTGTGATTATCCAATCAAGAAAAATATAATTCAATAAATAACACACAATTCCTTTCCTAGGCAGCCAGAACCCGTGTCTAGGCTCACCACACCAGATGACATACAAAGACTTTCGAGATCGATTCTACTCATTGCGCAACGGAGGTAGACGAATTACTGAGAATAAGAAAGAAAGAAAGAAAGAAAAGCGTTTATTGCCAAACAGTGACACACAATTAACAACAACACAGACAAACAAAATACAAAAAAAAAACAAAAAAAACGTAATTTTATGCCACTGTTGCAAAGGGCACTGCCTCAGCATTTGCTATGGGTGTGAACCCAAAGCGCTGGTTTTCAGTCAGTCAATAGTCATCGATGCGCGTATAGATAGCTAGATAGTGGAATGTGTCTTTACAAGTTTTATTAATTTTAATGACCCCCATGTCAGCGACGCCCATGCCCATCGCCCATCCAGCTTTGTAAACACGGAATCCCATTGTCACCTAATTAGTCCCATTTAAGCGACATTATGTTTTATTCAACTTTTTATAATAGGGTTGTTTCCCTATACGGGTGCCCGGCGGGTCGGATGTCGGGTGCTCAGTTACTAGTAGCCGCAATCCGCAACTGTACGATATCGATTTTCTGCTTACTGGATTAGATATGGTATGGTGCTACCGCAAAAGTTCACGCATCTCTGTCTTAGACTGTCTTTTTTGTAACCATATTGAATCGTTATTGATCTTGCTCACACACACCTACTAGCTCTTGAGACATGATACTTTGATGAATTATGTAGAGGTGTACCGATAAGTAATCGTGCGGCGTGAAGTTCGCCTTCGGCACACGTGGCCTGGCCACACAAAAAAGCGCACCAGCTTCCTGGGACTTTAGTGAACGCTACGCCACCTTGTCATGGTTTTGACCTTGAATTCATTCGAGTCAAGGCCACGAATATCGAATCCTATTTGAATCGACAACGGACGAGACTCGCTGGCCTGCGAGTGCCTCCCATTGTGTGCTCCGACAAGCGACAATCATTTCGGGTTGACTGCCTGTGCTTAGCTCCAAAAAAAAACAGGCGATCGTAGTCACCCGTAGTGGGGGATAATAGAGGTCAGTCACCTCTTAAACATGATCCAATTTGAAATTACTCTGCGTGAAGTTCTCCATAGATATTCGGCGCTCAATTGTAATATAATGAGAATCGTTTCTAAGATAACGGTAAATGATTAAATAATGGGTTCCTACAATATCTCTGGGCGGAGAAAGGTCAAGATATCCGAAAAGGCTCTCGTCTCTCGCTATTAATCACCCATGCCATGAGTGGGGCGGGTTTACAATAGTAACTGGAAAGCTAGTTCTGTTCTTTTATACAAAGGTTCATTGTTACAGTATGGAAGATTAGATTTCCAGAGATTGTGTTAATTTACACAAGACCTGTCTCTGTGTTAATTGGCCTCAAATTAACTCTGCGCCTGTTTTCTGAACCTGGGGGCTAAGTCGCTTCGCCTAAACAATAAAATGCGATCATAATGACAGAGCATTCGAAAATCATTGCTGCTTTTCTCAGGACCACAACAGTACTTCTCAATGGTTTACTTCTAATAATTTACTTTTGAACGCAAAGAAAACTAATTGCATTAAGTTTTCCTTGCCAAATGTGACTGCTTATGATACAGACATACATTTGGACAATAACAAGCTTAATCTGGTAAATCAAACTGTATTCCTTGGTATCACTCTAGATTCGAAACTTCAGTGGGGCCCCCATATCTCAAATCTTGCGGCAAGGCTCAGTTCGGCTGCGTACGCAATCTGGAAAATCAGAAAATTAACTGATGTTTCTACCGCGAGACTTGTGTATTTCAGTTACTTTCATAGCTTAATGACCTATGGCTTGCTTCTATGGGGAAGAGCTGCAGATATTAACGTCATTTTTATACTACAAAAACGCGCAATTAGAAACATTTATCAGCTTAAAGCTCGCGAGTCCCTCAGACAAAAATTCAAAGAAATTGATATTTTGACGCTTCCGTCCCAGTACGTCTTTGAAATTATTATGTATACTCGTAAAAACTTACATATGTTTGATAAAAAATGTGATAAAATTAAAGACCTTAGAACGCGTAGCAAAAACAAACTAAGTATTCCACAGAACAGACTAAAACGGACAAACAAATGCTTTATAGGAAACGAAGTAAGATTTTATAACAAGATCCCTGAAGAGATTTTGATCCTGAATGATAATGAGTTTAAAACTCGTATCAAAAAAGGTTTGATTAAGAAAGCTTATTACAATGTTGATGATTATGAAAACGACAAAGACGCATGGAAGTAGTCTAGCTCTGCACGATATTTTCATTATTTCATGTATGTACTTTAAATCTTATTAATTTATGTTCTTTGTATTGTAAATTGAATTGTAATGTCACATATATAAGAACAAAAAAAAAAAAAAAAAAAGAGAAATTGTAAAGTAGAGTTTGTTACCCCTTTCTTCTCTACGCTGTAAAATCATTGCGAAAGGGAGTAGAATCATTTGACAGAGGAGGGCTCGTTTGGGGGCGTCTCCAGGCGACCATTGTCGTAAGGCAAGGCAAACATTGTTTGCCTGAGCCAATTAGTGGGCACCCTGAACTACCTCGCCTCTATCAGTATAGGATACTTTACGAAATAAGGTATCAATATTAATTAGATTAGTCTAATTGACTTTCAATAAGCGATATCTTGTATCCTGTATTGAATAAATCATTTTTTACTTTACTTTACTTTACTTTACTTTTACTTTCTAAGAAAAGCAGTATAGTTTTTGATAGCTGTCAAATTTTTTATTGTTGTGTTAAGCTACTCACTTAGCCCGGTTTTACTTACTGGTTTTGATAGCCGAGGCAGTAGTCCGCAGAATAGTTGTCACGAGATAAGACTGCTTGCGTGACTAATGTCACTCCCATTTGTTCTTTGCTAGTTTAGCGGAATGAATAACGAACGATAACCGCTGCGATGCGCTAGGAATTCGGTCCGGCTAATGGTCTTTGTTGACCACTTAGCTGTCCGAGTCTGACACACGATTGTCGATTGTCGCCAACTCTCAGTTTCATTCCGGACGTCTCGGTAGCAACTTGAACTTGAAACTTTCCTTACCGAGACATCTACTAATATAAAACTTTCAGTAAATGGATTGAAGTTAACAGTGAGACGAGTGAATACAGTTTTATTGCAACAGTTCATACGGGTGCGTGGTCATTAGAGTATACTTTTATTCCGTCGTAAAGCATGGAAGGGTTCGCTGTATTTCTGTCCGGAGACATTCACGGTCAATAGTTAATTCTGTGTGATGTGTGTGCGTGCGGCACGCACTGTCCCTGTCTCGACTCTCGCTGCAGTATGCACTTTCGTTCACAAGAACTATTTTGGTTCCAACGCAGTTAACACTATTTCGAGCTTGATCCCAGTGCCGTGACCCAGTGGCTTGTTTTGTTGTGAGACTATCTTCGTCGTACCTGGGGGCTGTATATTTATCTCGTTCACGAAAATAAGATAAAAATCAACGGCATTAGTTTTGTTTTGAATTTGTTTCAAACTCCACGCTTGTAAGTTGAGGCTTGACTTTCGAGTGAGATCGCATTCCGCGGCGATCGCTCCTTCACTCCGTTAATTACGTCTCGTTCTCGTAATCTGTTTGATCTTGAGTACACAGTTTTGTACTTTTTAGTTTTAACTCCCTGTTTGCGACTTGTTTACAAAATAACCGGATGCACCCACAGTGGGCGCTATAACTACAAAAACACTAAATTATGCTAAATATTAGTTTTTAGTGTCTAAAACTAATAGTACTAGTTCATGCGATTTTAAATCATGCAATATAATCCTCATTAAATGGTTTCACATAATGTAGTATTCGGTAAACCGCCTACTCGTTGCATATTAATGCCAATAATCATCATATTATCTGCATCCGCTGCTTCATCTTTATCGTGTTTATCTAACATCATTATACCAACTAATTTAAACAAGATTTGATTTTAAAACATAGTGTAGCTAGAGCATTTTTTTATTGTTACAATAGGTTACTGACAAAACTTACTTTTCTATATCGTTTGTAAACATAATAATAATAACATATCACACTCAGAGCCCCTAACTAGGAAGAACCTGTATCTAGGGAGCCCGAAACACACACAGAGACGAACATCACACCCAGACAGGAAACAAACATCGATATTCATCATATCAATATTCGCCCCCCCCCGGGAATCGAACCCGGGTGCACACGCTTACTCAGTCCACATCACTGCCAACTGAGCCACGGAGCAGTCATGTCGATACGCCCGCCGCCGAGGAGTAAATCTCGTCTTTTCACCATTGTTCGTCATTCACTGGTCATTGTTTTCGAACAACAATTTCAACCACCCTTTTAGTTACATCCACTGATTTACAAAAACCTTCGTTACCAGAATTTGACAGTTATCGGATATCCGCTAGGGCCGGCGAGCGGTTCGGAACGCTCTCTCCAAATAGGATTTCGTCACTGGAATTTTAAACCTCGAAATAAACTACAACCTTGCCTCTGTTTTAAAATAACATTTTGTTTTGTTTCTTTCGTTTAATTTACGACAACTATCTTCTATGTGGATGTTCGAGAATAGCTTTATAAGTGGCTCATAACAAATTGTATGGATGTCAACCAGCAGCCCGTTAAAAAAAATATATTTTATAGTTAATCAGTTCGTTGCTAGATATATTTTCTTCATTAACTAGTTTTCATTAGTTTCTTTAGAATCTGTAAATATTTCTTTAAAATCGTAAAAACATTTAAATTTAAGTATGTAACTATTTTAAATTCCATTAAAGGTTTAGGTGAACATACAAAGGTACATAATCCTCTCTGAGTTTGGCTAGTGGTTTTGCAGCCTTATGTTTATCTAAGACCTGATGATGCTTTATTAAGGTGCATTTACATCAAACGAACAAAGAGCTTTCTTTCTTGATATTTTATAACTGACAGGCTCATTTGGATGTAAATGTACCGTTAGTTTGTCCAGTGGATTCTTTAACCTTATGTTTATCTAACATGATGATCTTTTACAATCTAAACTTATTTCAATTTGTCCGCAGGAGCTCAAGCATGGGTGCTAAGCAGAGCAAACGCTCGGTGGATATAAGCGGGAAGGAAGCGGAGGGTGCAAGCGAGATCGCCGCGGCGGGCGCGGGAGGCGAGGGGCGGGTGGAGGCCATCGCAGACGTCGACAACCTGAAACCTCAGATTAACGGCGATGCGCAGCACATTACACCTCCAGAGGAGAAGACGGTGAGCTGATGAGATTATTTATTCTAGGACTACCTGATCTGACGCGGACTGCGGTGAGACTAGCCTTCTTGTAGTGCAGAACAATTGGCGTCTACCTAGGACGTTGGACGGTCGGGATGCGTCACTCTCTGATATTTAGTGTCGTTCCTGCGATCACAGTACTTGTCGTTACTTAGGAAACTGCATGAGGTAGTAAAGTAAGTGTACTAGTCTACATGTAGTAAGTAGTCTATCACTAACCACTCATGTTTACACAATTAATTATAGCCCACGTGCTTTTATAAGAAAACTTTGAGAAAAATCTTTAGTTCCAATAGTGAAAGAATTTCCGAAATCTGTCCAGTATTTTCGAAGCCATTTCGATTTAAGCAATGTAATCTTGCCCTCATAATGTTAGTGTGAAAGACTCCCTCTGATGCTGAATATAGTCCTGATTCGTCATCGTTACGCCTGCTTAATATCTCAATACCACTGTACCGCTAAGTGTATTTGGGGAAGAGCAGAGCTGGCATCTTTATACGAGTCTAAAAAATTTGCCACAGATGCAGTTCAGAACCGTTTTGCTTTAAGTAATCTCTCAATGATTAAGGGTCCGTTTAGTGTTGTATGTATTTAATTACATCCTATTTTGAAAATAAAAAAACTTGTTAGTACTTAATCGTATTCAATCGACAGGGCAATATGTTTAAAAGGTACTGGTCACTTTTATTTTCATGTCTTTAGAAATTATAACAAGATTTCCTACCATTTCCGGCGGGAATGTATCCGGTCGTTTACCGGTTAGTTAAAGTTTTCTGTAGCCGGATGCTCTTTGCATATGTAGAGTCTAGTTATTTCTTAGCTTATAGAGTTTTATTTTGTTCAAATTATAAAATCGTGGATTTGACATTCAATGGTCTGACTGATGTTTCTTTTATTTGCGTTTATTATATTACTGTTTGCGAAGACAAAATGGTTGAAAATTAACAAATTAAAGATTTGCCTCGATTTTTTTCGTAGGCAATGTTCTGAAAGTTAAAAAGTAAGACGTTACGAAATGATTTGTCGAGGGTTTTCAATTGGAATTCCAATGGAAGCACAGACTAATAGATTAATGGATTGATTCTCTCCCCTTAAGTTTAAATACTGACCTTTGATTACCGAGGTCAATAGTCGGTGTACAACCTCTCAAGTTGTAATTGTTCTATTAAGGCTTGGTGGTTCAAAAATTTGTGTTTTTGAGATTTTTTTAAACAATCTGAGACATACAAAATTGATGTCTTCATTCTGAAAAAAATATATGTGTTAGTTAAGGATCTAATCTAGTCATCATACTAAAGGGAAATAGGATCTAATTAATTTTAGTTGATAGAAAAAAATCTCAAAGTTACCCCTTTTTGTTCCGTTTTTTCCATTTTATTTTTAAACCGCTGATTGTTTTTATTTGATTTTTGGAATGAAAATTGCTGACCTTAAATTTTAGACATACTACTATAGTAAGAATTTTTAAGTTTAACGAAAAGACAAAAAACCAGCAAAAACTAAAAAAAAACATCGTTTTCGCGCGGTCCGATGCCATGCCGCGCCGCTCCCTACCCCGTCAGTACCCTTGTGGCCACGGCCGAGGCCGGTTCTGTGTCAAATTTTTGTTTTCGCGCTCTCGTATTTCGTTTTATTTTTATTCAAATGTAAACAAAATTTGACAACAGATGTCAAAACAATGAACCATAACATCTGATTAGGATCTGTATGGAGCTGAAAGAAACCAATTTTGATACCGATATTACATTTATAAAACCGTCGCATTACAAACTTACCTTTTTTATTCCCACAAATAAAACTTAAATCATAGGTTACTTATTATATAGTTATATCATATCTTTGTTAGTTCTGTGGCGCCGATAACACAATATTAATATTACATTAGCACAATATTACGTGGTATACTTACTCAAATTACTTTAAGAAGGCAGTAATTTATGTCTTAATAGAAAATGTTTCCTTTTTATTTAACGCTTTTCGGTTTTTTCGGCTGTTTAATTTTTTGATGAAAAGATTTTATTTTTTGCTTTTCAGTTTAATTTTAAGGAATTCCCCCCCCCCCTCACTTCAAGGTTCACCTTCACCTCAAATCACCCTCCAAACGCTGGTCTCACACCCCTGAAGGTGGTCAGACGACCTGGTAAAGGTTGCGGCCTATGTCCAGCAGTGGACGCTATCGTGTGAGATCGGCTGCTTAAAATCAAAACCTAGTAACTCGTTTTAACAAAAATATTCAGGAGAGCCAAAAAACGGGTCGACCACTTTAATTCGTTGCCCCGAAGAAACCAGACGCAATAGCGATTTCGGTGTTTGACCAAAAGTTTGACTATATTGTTGACTATAGTCACACTTAAATCGATCCCACTATTTTTTTTTTTAATTTACCCAAATATGACAATGAAAACAATTTCAAAACATAGTATTTCACACTTAGTTAATTAACTAAGTGTGAAATACTATGTTTTGAAATACAATCTCTGAGTTAATTCTCTACTTTTTAAAGCAATTTATATTTTTAGTTGTACGTTTCGAATGAAAAATGTTATTTTTTGAAGTGCATTCATTTAAAAGTTATACAAATGATTTATTTGTGGCAGAATTAAGTTTTGTTTACTATTTGGTTACGACTCGTGGTTAATTCAGCCAAATTTGTATACTGTTTTTGTAACTTACTAAATTCCATCAAAATTTGATTGATTTTATAATCGGCGCCAAATTCAAAACATAGTAAGTCAGCTTTCAAATTCATAACCTAGTAAGTCGGTTGAGTTGCTAGGTTTTTTTATTTGTAATCCGACATGCGCTATGTTAAGAATATGTACTTCATGGAAATTTCAATAACTTTTCCAAATTGGGTAGACTTAAATTAAATTTTATTTTTAAAATTACGTTAGAAACTGGGTGTTTTAAGGTTCATATCAAATCTATACCGCCTAGTAAGTCGAAAAATGACAAAAATGTTTTTTTTGCAAAAACACCAGTTACTAGGTTTTGAATTTGGGCAGCCGAGATGATGATGATGATTATTATTATATTAGTCGGCGAGGCGCTTCTCCAGAAGTCCCCCAGAGTCCTCCAGAAGAAGGCAGGTAGTCGCCACTTACAATGGAACTGGTGGGGCGAGTGTTGAAAATTTTGCGGTTTTTGTAATCCAATCGTCGTAGGTCGCCAATTTAGAGAACTCCTATGTCCGCCCGCCTGCAGTAGAAATAACTCCAGAGGTTGAAGAAGGGATGATATATTTACACATGGTTAGGTACACTATTTACAAGAAAATGAATGCATGTTAATGTGTACAGCGGCTGAGATGTACTGCCTAGCGCACGCAGGGCGTTGCGCGAGGCGTCGTGCGGGGCGTGCTGCGCCCAAATCAAATGTATAGCAATAGTATGAGACCGTTTACGGAGACGCGCATAGGCCTATGTTCGATATCGTATAAGGAAACGCGTCGGCTCCCGCGGCGGCGCCCGCGGCGGCGGCGACCGTGGTGGCGCCTGCGTCGGAACCCACACGACATCCCGCACTACACGCCGCGTCTTCGTAAAGGAGGCCTTAGGGTGTGATTTTAGTTCCAAATAAAAAAAGTTATCAACTCAAACTATATCGTTATTTGTTTTAAATTAAAACAACCAGTGGTGTTTTATTTATATTGAGAAAACACTACAAAAAGGGTTTACTTTGATATTTATTTCTACAGAGTGAAATTCATTACATCTTGTTACTTTTTAATAACTTGTCTAAACTAAATCCTACATCTATATTTTTCAGAATTAAGAAATCTGTTTTATATTTCTCAGATGGTTTAAAAAAAACTCGTTATTACAAATACCTTACCTAAACGCAAATTCTTGTGCGCTGAAACGAAAATCGGAAAGAAAAATTGTGCGGTAGGTATAAACATCTCGATTTAACTTCGGCTTGTATGAAAAGTAATAAAATTTAAAACTGCCGCGACATTTCGCATTTCGACGCGCGCATGTCACAGCTGCGAGGGTGGGGGACCCTCATACCTAATTAGGTAAGAAGCTTCAAAGTACAGGCCGTTAACTACGAATCGAACTGACATTCTTGTATACGAATCAAATACATAGTAAAAAATCAAGTCGCTTCCCGCGTCCTATGTATGCTTAAGACTTTAAAATTATGCAACAGATTTGGATGCGGTTTTTTTAAATAGATGAGTGATTCAAGAGGAAGTTTCATACCTGCACAAGATAGTTAATAGGTTAGGCGTACGAAGTTCGTCGGGTGGACTAGTTATTATTTAAATTCCAACCCATATTGTTTAATTAAATCCTAACCGTAACAATATGCGTTATATTATTATTAGCAGAAATTCCAAGAACTTGATCCGATTAATGAAGTTTGTTTAACTAACTGGATTTGGATTGTTTGGTTTGACTTGAGCATAACATCTGAATGAATCACTTTAAATAGTTGTCTCGTTATCTATTTCCTGTTCCTAGCGAACGAATCGGAGAGCGTATCGATGGTTTGTTTATATCTGTGGCAGCCATAATTTATGCCGATAACTATTCAAGCGAGATAAAAAAAACTACTTTGTCAGTCAAACATACCATTCTATATTAGCATTTGGTATGTGACGAACAACATAGTCAGTTTATGTAGTTCAACCAATTAATTAAATATTAAACTAATAGTAATTTGCATAATTTAAAGCCTTGGTGTACTTTTTACCGCATTTTACCGACCCGGTTACGCAATGTTTACGAATTATTGTCCATGCAAAGTGGTCGACTAAAGCGACCACAATGTCTTTGTGTTTCATATTTGTTTAAAAAGCTTAAGGAAGTAGGGATTCGCTTACAAATGAAGCTATTATTTGTCGGAAGCACTGCTCTAACTTGAACTTGTCTTTCTGCTCACGTCTCAGTGGCGTAGTCATCCGCGAGAGAGAAGTATTACGAATGAATGTACTGAATTAAGATTAGAGAGTACCTAACCTTAGCAATAATTTCGTATTGCCAGCAATAGTCTAGACGGGTCGCCCACGATTTCCTCGATAGATAAGGGCGACTAATTCGCAGTACTTATAGCTTTAGGCCAGGGCGTTGGCCCGCGTCTTGCGACAATGCAACATCCTGGATATGCAATGACAATGTCCCCCGCGACTCGACAATTTACGATTTCTTTGTATACTTTAAGTAGTCATGAATGACTTATAGCCGTGTGGTGGCGGCATAGAATAACACCACCTTATCTTTATCTACCTTGTGTGTCATAAAAGGCGACCAAGGGGACAGCTAAAGAACGGGCAGCAGTGTCTTTCGTTCCAATACTTGAAGAGCCACATTGTGATCGGAAACCCGCCAGCCAAGCGTGGCGATTACGGCAAACTCCCTTCATGTTTGTTCTTGTGGAATTCTGTGGGGAGACCTATGTCTAGAGGCTATAATTCGACCACATTTGCAACAAATGCTTTCGTCCATTTAATGCAAAAAGTCAGTACAAAAAAACGACAGAAGAACAAAATAAGTTCCTCTTTATGTGGCCATAATAAGGGGGCAGTAGTGGATGTCTATCGGTTGTAATGATGAATGAATTTATTTATTTTCTTATAGGACAAAGAGAAGCAGCTAGACATTGCCACGCCCGAAAACGAAAAGGACGCCACAACAGAGAAGGAGTCAAAAGAAAAGGAAGACGATAAAGAAACAGCCCCAGCGACCAACGGAGAGAGCGAGAAGGCCGAACCAGAGAAAGAGAACGGAGAAACACCCGCGCCGGAGGAGGCGAAGAAGCCCAAAAAGGAAAAGGTAAAACTTTGAGGCTCAGTCGGAAAGTTCTAAGTTGACTGACTTCGTTAGTCAGATTCCCGGCGGGCGATCATTGATAAGTTGGATATCGATGTTTGTTTCCTGGGTCCTAGAAGAAACATTATGTTTTTGTTAATAATGGTTCTACATATTTAGGGGCTCCTCTGAGTGTGATGCGTTGTTTATGGGTTCCTAATTTTCATTTAATAGATTATACTCCTAATATTTTATAGGCAGTGGATCAGACTGGCGCAGAACCGTGGTGCAAGGCGTGCGAGAAAAGAGGCCTATGTCAAGCAGTGGGCTCCTACAGGCTGATGATGATGATGATGACGACGATGATTATGACTCATAATATTTTACAACTTTAAACATATTTTATTGTAACAGGTCAAGAAGAAATGGTCCCTGAGATCGATCAGCTTCAGCAGAAAAGACAAACCGAAACAAGAGAAGAAACAGAAAGACGAGGAGGCAAAGACGAACGGCGAGCCAGAAAAGGTTCCTGAGGAGGTGAGTCATCAACATGTCTACTGTTAGTCATAGGTCACCCTCACAGATCGCCACAAGGTCAAAGGTTGTAGAGGGGGTTTGGCCATAATCAGAAACAGCTCGAACAGATCTCCTGTGGCCCGAACTTACAGCTGAGAAGGACACCGGCGGGGTTTCTAATGGGTGCTACCTCACATAACGCCCCAATTTAAAAAAAAAAAAAACGAATTGACTATTTATTCTGTTCTTATTACTCTTTGTTTCATAAGATACGATCAGGCGAATGGGGAACACTTTTTATTAAAATTCGGGCGAATGGGTAAATTTAATATTTCGGCGAATAATGTCAGGCGAATGGGGAAGAATCCATTCCGTAGGGTAATTGTTAGGAGTTTTCCCGCCTTTATAAAAAAGTGATTGGCGATCGTAGTATGACACTACAAGATTTCCAACAAAGGACGCTGCTACCCGTCCTTCGGATGTTACCTTAGTCACTTTTTAGGACACCTTTAGGAGGAGATTGGGTGGTATTATTATATGCCGCCACCTTACGGCAAATACAGCCACAGCATACTTTCTAATTCCAGTGCACACATTATAGATTCAGCCCGCGCATCGCGCACAATGAGCAAGCGTCGGATCAATTTTTGAATGCTACAATAATAATTCATCATCGGCATCATCATTGGTCCAACTTCCGTCTCGGTTTTTTGGTCGGATTAGAATGTTGGGCGCGTCGAGCGTGTGGCGAACACATGTGCGCGGATCTTTTCTCATGAATCTTCTTTAATTATTTCGAAATACTACGCTTTAGTTGTAGTAAAGTCAACGACCTTGCGTTTAGAGCGAAATTGGGAATCGTGTCGATTTGTTTTTGATCGTGTAAAGAAAGATCCTAGACGTAAACAAAGTCATTTGTTTCGTTTATTAGCGCCACTTCCGATAAATAAATAATATCTTCTAAACCATGGCCGAAATAAAAAATATGCGCCTTTGGCTCACTAGATAATCTTGCTTAGAAGTTTTAAGGCTCTGTTGTGTAGCGTGCAGGTTCAAAATCAAAGATAAAAACAGTTTTTTGCCTAAAGTGGCCACTTTAGTTTCATAACGGTTCTTTTTCTTTGATTACGAACCTAAAAGCTACACAACAGAGCGTTAAAAATTCTAAGCAAGATTATTTACGGAGTCAAAAGGCGCATGTTTTTGAATTCGGCCATGTTTTAGAAGAAATTAATTATTTATCGAAGTGGCGCTAGTTTCGCACCGTTTCGCCCCTTAAGTCAGGCCGTTGCTCGCTGCGCAATAACTCAATTCCGCACTTATCACTCACTGTACCGGTTTCCACTTGACTCGGAACAGTGAGGTACTGTGTAAACTCTGTTGTGTTATGTCTACCTAATGTACATTAAACGACGTGACTAATTTAAAGATAGATAGTGGCGCCGGCTGGTCGTGTCAGTCAGTCACCTTTCCTTTTGTAATAAAGTACCGTTGATATAGCACATTCGACAAGTAATTTCAAATATGACAGCCTCTTGATGGTTGATGACTATGCAAAAAGTGTACAGCGTGAAAGCTGCAGGCGAGTCGGGTCCCGTTCTCGGATGACGAAAGCGCGTCTATGTCGACTGGTTCGAGTACTGTTATAATATTACTTAATATTATTTAGGAATGTTTTTAGAATATATTAGAGTACACTTTATTACATACAAAAAGTATATTATACAATGGCGGTTTTGTGTGCTGTAATAAGATCGTTTTGTTTCATCATCTATGCAGCCTATAAGAGCACTGTAGGATATAGGCCTCCCCCAGAGATATCCACAAGGACAAGTTTTGTTTGGGTTGGCTGGCATAATCGTTACGCTTGGCAGGCGGTTTTGGCGATTGCATTATGGCTGTTATAATGTTCAACGAAGGACGCTGCTCTGCCCACACTTCCGTTGTTTGTTGCTTTAGTATTTATTAATACTTCAATGCATTAGAAATATTGGGATAAAATAGTTGGCTTCCGTTGCCCCGACCTTGTGGCCCGGCCCGGCTGGAAGAAACCTCCGATTTCTATGACAATAAGCAACTAATTGCAATGCAGTACATTGCACCCGACCGGCGAGAAACAATGTACGCATTAGAATTCAAAGAGGTGTTATATCCGTGCTTACCGTACGTACACGACGCTACGCTCTTCCATGCCAGTCAGTGACGCTTGTTAAGAATATGTTAAAAATCTAGATTCACTATTAAGGGACCCCTGAAAAATCAATATATATAAAACTCTTCCGTTACTGACTGACAGACAACGCAGAGCCGAAACTACTGGGCGTAGAAAGCTGAACATTGGCACGTGGGTTTCTTAAGGAGTGTAGGTGAGCACTAAGAAGGGATTTCCCAAAATTCCCACGGGAATGGGAAAAACGGGATTATTGTGTTTATGAGAAATCTGCGCGGGAAAAACCGCGGGGCAGCCTCTAGTATAAAGATAAATTTTCTATAACGAATTGAGAGCAAATTCAAATCGTCTCGGACAATCTTTTAAAGTATTTTCGTATAATTAATTATCTGGTTAAGGTAGTGCTAGGTAGCTTTTATCTTTGCCCAGTAAGCTGGCCGGATCCAATGCAATTTTATGTCCGTTTTTATGATCTTAGCAATAGATGATTTAGTCTTTCTAATCTGCGGTCATGAATTTCTACTCGTAAAGTTGCCGATAGCATTTTCATTAGTTTTCGAGATGTTTCATTTTGAATTAGTCACGAACGTTTAAAGTGCTTTGATATGGCCTACAAGGAACTTTATTGACTTATAACTGTTGTGTTAAATTCAACTTAATAAATATTGTGATTTAATTAAAATAAAAACATACATTAAATTATAAATTTGTTTTATATCACTTATCTAAGAAGCTCCAATAGACGAAGCCTTTCCTCTATACTTGCAGTCGTTAAAAGAAAAATATGCTTGGTGGTAGCCGTTTAAACAATAAAAACTCTAACACCAACACAAAATAACAAAGTAAACGTTTGATAAAAATACGAACCGTAATCAGCATGGTTTGAGCCGTACCGAAATCGCATAAAACCCGTAGCCGTGACATTGGTCGTGTCTTCACGGCCTTTCGTCACGTTTCCGAGAAAAACACTCTGTAAGATGTGTCACTAGATTCATTGATTCACTCTGTTTTCTTACAACTAGCCACCTAGTAGATGATTCATGAACTAAGACAATTAGCGTAGCATACGTGTCCTAATAAGTGTTAAGAGGTTAGCAACATAAAACGTTTTGATCTACATTCATGAAGGTTTACGTATATTATTAGCATTACTATACCAATTGTTATTTACTATTCATACTAAATGCATGATTTTAATTACAGCCAATCTATTAAGACTTACGCAACAGTGCACAACAGAAAGAGAGAGACGTTTAAATTAAATGGTCAATAAAACATATCGTAGTTAAAAACTTAATTGTTATGGGTACGAGCAATAAAAACCGTGTGAAGGCGGCTCGCGGGCAGAGTTTGTTTACAGTGGGCAACTGTAATAGCTTATTAAACGAATTCTCAAAGCAGTGTTCTTCAAGTGTGTTTACATTTTGCGGTAAAACTGGCCAGTGTTCGCTATAGCTGTGGCTATAGAGAGCAGGCACGCTATTACAAACAGGCCGGCTTCCTTGCAACTAGGGTGACCAGATGTTAGTAGTGCATTCGTTACATGCAGTTATTTTAGGCATATTTCAGGAAAGCAAATGGAGAAGGAAATGACAAGAAATTTTCGACACATTAATGAAACTTTTAATAATAATTTAAATTTTAATAAACACAATAGAAAAAAGGTTAAGTAATCCGTTTTACGAGCATAGAAGTTAATTGGTTTAGGTTGATGTTAGATCGATGTACTTACGTAAACAAACTAGCAGCTATTGTACGCTGCAATAAATATAAATCATAAGATAGCTTTATAAGCTTTTTCTTATTGAATACGGGGCGAGCGTGTTAATCTTGTTTCAGGAATTTTGGCCGAATAGGAGGAATTTTGTCATGCCTTTTGTAATTTTTTAGGTATCTGGTAACCCTACTTGCAGCAGGATGCACGCACGTCCGAGCGAGGCTAGCAACGCAAAACCTGACTCGATCGATACTTTACAACTCATCGATTTTAACAAAATTAAGCAGGTGTTTGCAATATCATATTTGTGCTCTAAAAATATCGCCCTAATTTATAGTAGGACTGTTTATTGATTGTGTTCCTAGTAATATATTTGTTTACCTTACGTTATTGAACGCGTATAGATCGACTAAACATCCTATATTATATTAAAGGCACATATTTTTAATAGTTTACATTGAGCATTCCTTTTAGAAGTACAAACTTGAGAGGTAGTTATTGTTTATACAGCACATAGTTTAGTTTATTAATATGTTGACTTATTAGTATTGCGCATTACGAAATAGTCACTTGGAAAAAACAATATACACAATGGCTAAGACATTCTGCATGATTTTTAGATTACCATCGACACGTAAGAGCATTCACAAAATTCAAAAGTGTAGAATACATCAAAACTGATATTGATAACGTGATGTGGGCGAGTCTTTCCATTCCCCATGAACAAATATTTGTTCCACGATTGAAACTTGTATGATATTTAAACCTTAATATTACAGCTTATCAATAATGCCCAGTCAGATATTCGAAGTCCCATATCGCGGCTCGATAAAGTTTTGTATCTAAACATCCTTTACCTGCGAAGACATTTGCAAACGTGGGCGGATGGCTTTGCGTAGGTCAGCCAACCGTCGAGACTCCAGTCGCCCCTCCAGAACCGGACCAACGCAACCGAATATAAATAAATACCATCGCTCCCGCTCGCTGACTAAGAGGACTCAACTTTTTTACACGCGAATATTCAGTCAGATGAACTTTAGTTCCAAGAATCTCTTTATCTTTATTGCACGGCTAAATGTGTGCTCAGATAAACCTTTAACCATTAACTATACCAACGAGTCTCTTTATAAATATACTTATTTAACGAGCTACGGTGTCGCTGTCACCGTTAACTACTGTTTCACAAAAAGATAATGACTGGATTAAGCAGAGTTTAAGCAAAGGATGTTTCGCGTTTGCGAAAGCCCCGGTGCAACAACCTAATTAATACATTATGCTTAATTATTTGTATTCAAGAGCATTTGTTTTGCACAGATTTCCCCAATTCATAAAACTTTTGTCTACATTTATAGACAAAAATCCACTCTTCTTATATCATAAATGCGATAGTTGGTGTGGATGTTTGAATGTTGCACTCTGACGACGCAAAAACTACTGATCGGTATGTGATTAAATTGATGAAAAAAAAGCGATGGATTTTGATCGCAGTTAATATACGAATTTGATAAACCTTTACAGAATTATAGATTAGATATAAGAATAGCACATGGGCTATAATTTATAATGATATTTTGCTAATTTCTACTGATGTCGGTATTCATTTAGCCAGGTCAACTAGTATTATCTATAAAGATTTCTGACTATAATTTTAACCGTCGCGCCCTGTCTGCAAACTATATCTTATGCGGCTATTGTATAAAAAAGATAACGCTGGTAATTGACGCTCACAGACTCCAAACGGCCGTCTGTCTGGTGGTCGTTTTTTTTTATTAAAGCGGTCAAGTTCGTACAGCCAATGGACAAGTTTTTATAAGACTGCAAAATTTCAAAGTTTTATGTTAAAACCGCCTTAATATTATAGTTGCTAGGTTAAAACCTGTGCATGAAATCTCTGAAAATTTTTGTGTCTATCAATGAGGTATATTACGATAAACCGTCGAATTAAAAGCCCTATAACACCTATATGAGCGCCTTAAGAACAAAAAGGGTAATACTGACAACGCAGTAGTGCCTTAAAAATACTATTATCTAATGTCAAACAGCATTTTTGCCATGGATTAGAAAATATTAATGTGATAATGTCTAGATGATTGGCGTCATAAAGTCAATAGCTTGGCTCCGTTGAACCCAGCTGGTAAGGTTTCTTAAAAAAGCTGCCAGCCATTTCGCATACCAAACATCTGCGAAGGTTAAACAAAACTGCTTAGTTACGCTGCTTCGCTCGTGAATTAACTATGATGTTCAAAACAATACGTGTTGTTAGTGTATTCTTTCAATCAGTTGTGCACATACGCTCGTCACTCGGTCAAACAAATGTAGCTGGAAAACTCTTTGTTTGTACACTTAGGTCCCATTGTCTTGAAGATATTTTTCATTTGTTTTAATATCCATGGAAATTGCCTATCTAGATTAACCTTACCTGACTAATAATGAGTATAAGCAAGCATATCACTCCCAAGCAATGTACGCAGTAGCTCTATTCAAATTAAATTAGGACCGTCAACTAAGTTGGATCACTAATAGGGGGTAAGTCGTCACTACAATTATAAAGACGACATTAGTACATGCCCTAAGAGAAACAGCAATAATTTTCGAATGCTTTCATTGTCATCGAATTTACATTGTGCAAAGCTACTTTTACCCCCGGTTCATTAGAGAGCTAATATGTACAAATCAGCACGCAAAACTAAATGGGTAGGTTGCTATACTGACTAATGTAGATACATAATTTGTGATGGCGAGGTGTCGTATGAAACAATGCTGGTGTCCGGATACGGTTTGGAAACTTCGCTTAACGGCTAGTACGCACACACCGAGTTGCGAGAAGCGCGGGGCGTCGTCTTACATGTTTACTAATTGGCTGTTGTCGCCGTCGCACTGCTTGTCTTGTCTGCACCACGCCACTCCGTGTTTTCATAACACTGTTCGTTTATCCACTGTTTTTCTTGGTCATTTATACCCGTTAAAATAATGTACGTACGTTTCGCTAAAAGATTCAGTTCCAATTTCTGTAATTAAGAGTTTGGGTCCAAACAAACATAACTTACACCATTCCACCTCTAGTCTTCTTTTATGTTGCGTAAAAATAAATTACCTATTATGATTCTGTCACTTCGATAAAAAGGCTTCTTTCTCCGCTCGTGCGTGCGCGATCCCGTTAAGCATTCAACGCTGAAGTTGTTTATTTTTATTTCGAACTAGTCGACCCGGCGAACTTCGTACCGCCTAACCTTTAACTATCTAATGCATGTTATAAACTTATAAACCTTTCTCTTGAAACGGGTTGTTCCATTAGTCTCCAAAAATCATTTTTTTTTATTTCCATTTAGTCTCCAAGCTGATTTATTCTTATTCTTATTTAATTATTTTCCATTTCCTATAGTCTCCAAAATATTAACAGGCAAAGATGGTATGGACGGCAAAACAAGTAAGAAAAACCAGTGTTAACAGCATTACAAAATAAAAATATAGTAACCGATACAAGATTATCGCCTAGATTTAAAAAATATTTACACTCGTTGTCAAAAACCTTACAAACTCTCAGCTACCTGATAAGGGGAGGCTAACCGTGTTATTCATAAAGATAAAGTAGATTTTAAGTAGCGTTACTGGAGGTCTACTTCTCTGGTTTGATGTATGGTAAATACGTGACATCCAGTCTAAATTGACATACGTCAAATAACTAAAATGCTCTTTAACTTTTTATGAATAAGAGGGTAAGACTACAACTAGGTACTAAGTTTTACGGAAAAAATAGCAGTGCAACTAGGTACTAAGTTTTACGGTTATTAAACCAATCACAGAGCGCTGCGCGGTAGTCCTTCGGCGAAAGTACCGTTATTTAAAATTAAAAAAAATGAGTGCATGTGGTACTCTATTTTTTCTAATCCAGTCTAATCTTTGATTTGAGGAGAGATTAGGCTAGTGTCACTGTGTCAGTGCATAATGGAAGATAGTGAAAATTCAGGCGCAGGACCTAGCACAATCATGCCGTTTAAATATATATCAACTCACGTAAGTTTGGTTGATATTATGATAAGCTAAGTATTACAGTATAGAAAATGTGCAAGAAGTGTTTAGAAATTTATTACATGTTTAATAAAAGGGTAGTCACCTATTTTCCCCTATCGTTACTTATTTATTTTGCATAGAAATAGTGATTTTGATTGTTGTAAATGAAAAAAAAAAAATTCCCTTACCTAGGCAAATTTTAACAGTCATAAGTATTATTTTTTTGTGAAGTTCACGAGAGTTCATATGTAAATATTTTTTTAAACTGATTAATACTAAAAAGTACGTTTTATTAAAATTCCTAAACTTTTGTTGTTGTCTCTACATAGTTAAACTTACCTGGAGACTAAAAGGAATAGTTGTATGAGAGAAAAAAATTGTACCTACCTTAACCAAAAAAGTGTTTTGGAGACTAATAGGAAACGTTGTATGGGGCGGCAAAATTTTGGACATCAAAGGTTTTGGAGACTATCGGAATAACCCCTTGAAACACTCTATCTAATAAAAAAAACCTCATCAAAATCCGTTGCGTAGTTTTAAAGATATAAGCATACATAGGGACAGACGCGGGAAGCGACTTTATTTTATACTATGTATTGATAGTCTAAAAGAAAATGTTTGCTCTCATTAGATTTATTCATAGTAGAATTAAAGACTACAAACTTTGTGTAGTATTTAGCACGGCCGTGCGTCAATTTTATCTCGCCTTATAACCTAGGTTCTAATCAGCGCTACCGGAAACTAATAACAGTTTCGTTGCTAATTTGTAACAAAGAGCTCTACACGTTTAATTAGAGAGTCTGTATTTCTTCACTGGCGTTGATTCAGAGGCAGCGGCGGGTGGAAAACCAGCTTGGCTTGCTTGCCCTAGTCTAGTTATACAGAAAGAGCGGCGATCGGAGGCCACTGCAGCCAGGTTGTTCAACCTACCGATAGACAAATAGGTACGCGACAGCGCGGCCGACCCGTCGAGATGCTATCGCATCCACTATGTTTATTGCGCATGCAAATTACACTACGATGACCATCCGCTGCGGCGCCCGCCGCCCTGCCGTGAAATACGGCCATTTATCGCACCTAAACATAACCAGTCACACGGATCGTGTTATTATTATACCATTCTCTCGATTAACTGACCATCGATTTTATTAACCGAGCGTGTAATTATTTTCCCATCCCAATAATAACTGCTTTCCAAACAATCCCGATTCTATTATGAGATTAAACTGCGTCGTGAAGGGCAATTTGCTCTGTACATTTATTGCTAGATTCATACCTTGCGCAACTGACGAAATATTCCATATAAATCTTTAAAAAAAACTGTTTTCAATTGTTACGCTTCGAGGTTACCCAGTGGTTTTCCATCATAGTATAACAGTTGTATTGTATATACGTGTGCCATGGCAGGCTTTTAGAGCGGAAAATGAGTTCCGCTGGAGACGAGCCGGGGCCGGTGAGTCACCGACGCAGCCCTTGCCGCTTACCGTTACGGAGTGTTGCCACTACCGCTAACCACGCTATCTTTAATCAAGCCAGCTAACACGATCGCAAAAGTGCATCTGACTGAGCAAAACTCGCTTTGTAATTACAAATACACAACAAAATGAGCAAACGAAATTACAAAATACAAATTTTCAACAAAACTATAAAAAAACAACAATTAAATTATCAATCCATCATGTTTGTGCATGACGCATGAAACCGACCTACTTAAATGCACGAGTATTTAATTAATCATCATCATCATCCTTAAACACAGAACAAAACACGCAACAGGACGTTGTAAAAGGTATTGCCTGGCGTTTGGAGCGAGCGAGCGATCGCGAATCGGCCAAACATTGCGCTGAAACGGATTTAGTAATTATAAATATAGTTGGAAAGTCAACAAAGCTGCTTCCTGTAGCCAATAGCCATGTGTGATGGGGGAAGCATTGTTCTTGTTCCGGCGTACTGTGAGCTGTTTTGTCAGTCGGCTGACCTCTAGCCCCGCCCGCGCCCGCCGCCGCCGCCGCGCCCGGGGTGGCTCGGGTCATTGCACTCAAGACAAACAATATCTATATACTGCCATACTTGATCGTTATTATTATGTTAAGAAATCCTCCGTACTCTGTATGAACAGTACGCTGCGTCTGATAACACAATTTGCAGTTTCGTTTTATAAATAGATGTTATGCTTGCAGTTGCTGTAACCTGTTTTTAGTACTCTGACAATAAATTGTAGTCTAGTAATTTAACATTATGTTATCATACCCATGACATGACACGAACACAAGGATACATTCGCGACAGACTGCCTTAGCAGTTTGGCGAATTATAAAAAAAAACTGTAAAATTTATTTACTTCGAATAAAATATTATTAGAAAATCAAGTACTATAAATGTAAAACTACATATAAAATCTCTATCTACAAAAACTTCCATTTACCCTTCTACCAAACAAAGGGGGTTTTGAACACTGAAACAAAATATAAGAGTGACAGTGCATTTACTCGCTCGCTGCCCTCTCTTTACATTGAGAACTGGGAGTACTTATTTCAAATATTATGGATATTTGCTACATTATAGACAATATTATAATGTTGCACCCCTGTTCTGTGGGTGCACATACCGACATCAATTATTTGTTATTGTATGATGGATAGACACTTTATTGGAATCAATCAACTTTTCCAAAAAAAAAAACTTTTTAAATTAATACATTGATTGTAATGGCGCGGCCTTATAGCTTAGAGTGATTTCTTCCGGGCAATCCTGATAGGGCTATTTTGCAAGAAAAAAAACATTATCCCAAAACAAAGTGACGTATGACTAAACTAATATAATATCACACTAAAATTATAAAAGCGAAAATTTGTGAGAAACAGTGAGTGTGTTTGTTTGTTACTTCCTTACGTCCAAACGGCTGGAGAGATTTAGATAAAATTTGGAACGGAGTTTGCTGACACACTGGATTAACAAAAAAGTTATTTATTTTCCCTAATAAACTGCGGGTAACACCGCGAGCACAGCCAGTTCCAATATAAGATTGATCAGTTTTCTCGGTAGGTATTCATCCCATGCATTGTCGCGACACTCTGGCCTCTCCCTGCGTAAACAAAGGCGACCTTGCAGTCGGGTATCGTTTTATAGCCGGCCACGAGTCGCGGTTGCAGATGCGAGATTGTTTTTTTTTTTAATTGTAATTTCAACTGCAGATGTTGGAACCGGTGGTTGTAGCGCCGCAAAAAGTGCGGTTTGCGGTATTGCAAGATAAATAGTTTAAGCTCATTTGCTAACAAAGTGTTAAATTTCATTATTCACAGAGATTTTAAAGTGACATTATCTGTTATTATTTACCGATTTAGTTTCATTAATTACAAATATTTGCATCGCAACAATACCTTCTCGTATAGCTTACTGACAAAATAGTAATAATTGGAGAGAGATAAAAATGATGAAGCTTAAGTTAGTAGAGTAATTTAATGAGATAAAGATAACATAAACACTCTTTATTGCCATAAACGAATACAAAAGAATTAAATAACATACAAAAACAGTTGAATTGCGATTTTAAAAAAAGGCCTTACCGCCAAAAGCGATTCATTGGAGCCAAGCCAAATAAAATTAAAAAAAAATGTAATCGTTAAAGTAATAAATTACCAAAGTGTGGCATCCCTAACTGGCTATTGCAATCCAATATGCCTTCGATCATAATCACTGAAGGGTAAACTACGTATCTAATAAAAATGACAGTCAATCTAGCGTGACAATGTAACATAGTATAAATTGGATTACGCAGTGATATGTCCTCTCAGTCTTGAGGGGAATTTGTTGCGTTTAAGTCATTCAATTTTGTATTGATATGGCCGATAAGGTGCGTTGACATAATGAAGTGTAATCTTAATAGCTCTTACAGTGTGGGACCGAAAATAATACACAACAACCTTTAAAATATGCTATCAATATCGCACATAACCTATATCACGTTATATTTAAAATCTTTTAATGATGAAGTTAACTAAACTGTCCATAATAATATACGTAACTATTTTTGATGGATAGCCCGCCACTGTCACCAGTGGGTTCTGCAAGCGCCGTACTGCTTATCGTTTCTTTCCTAAGACCTGTGTCCATTCTTTTAGGTACAGACCTGTAAATAGTACTAGTCTTGTACGCGAACCTTACATTATGTGTACGTTCGTTTCAGGCGGCCGAAGCTGTAGCAGTAGCAGAGTCCAAGCCAGCGGAGGAAGCGGCACCACAGGCCGAGCCCGAGAAGACCCCGGAGACGCCTGTCACTGAGCCCATCACTAACGGAAGCCCCGCACCCGCCTCGCCTGCAGAAACCCCCGCCGTCGCAATAGAGCCAGAACAACTGCCCATCAACGGTCTCTCCCTCGAGGAATCAACGCCAGAGCCGTCATCCCCGGCCGAAACAGCGCCCGAGAAACCCATCGAAAAAGAAACCATCCCAGAAATTCCCGAGGTTTGTGCTGAACCACCCACGATAGAATCAACACCCCCACCGCTCCCCGCAAACCCCCCTCCCTCGTCCGTGGCCTCGTTCGCCGCAACCACAATGGCACCTGAACTGACGGATGCTGCACTAGCTAACATTACAGAGAAAGCTCCTTCGCCCGCCGAGGTTGAGGTGATCAGCACTCCTGAACTACCAGCTTCGATCCCGGCACCCGATTCCCCTATTCCCGTGGCTCCCGCGCGCGAAGTTTCCCCGTCACCCCCAATTGAATCTCCACTTCCCCCAAATGAATCACCACTGCCTCCAACTGAGTCCGAACTGCCTCCCCCGACTGAGTCTCCACTGCCCCCTTCTGAGTCCGAACTGCCACCCCCAAATGAATCACCACTGCCCGTAAATGAAATTCCATTGCCCCCAACTGAATCTCCACTGCCCCCGGCCGCCGAAACTGAAGTCCAAGACGAACCTGTTGAAATTAGCCAGCCGACTCCAGTAATAGAAGTCGAAGAGACGCCCGTAGTTCCCGATAACGTTTTAGGAAATAATGTAGACAAACTAGTAGACGATGTTAACGTAGACATTCCAAACGAAGTGGCCGATGAGACTAATGCAGCTGAAGAGACCGACAGTATCGTAGCGCTGCCCGAGCCAATAGCCGACGAACCACCCCGCAAGGAGATCGAGGCAATCGCCAAACAAACCGTCGACGAGATCCTAGTCGACGCTGAAAAGACTGAAAACATTATCAAAACCGTCGAAATAAACGACTTTGACCTAGTAAACTCTAACCACGTAGAATCAAACGGCATAGGAGAGCCGCTGAACGGTAAAATGGACGAGACAGAGCAAGAAAACCTGAAGAACAAAACCAAAGACGCGCTCGCAGCCTGCAACGGAGAGGAGCCCGCAGATTCCTCGCCGCCGGAGCCTCAGGTGAATACATCGGCCGCTTGTTTGTAGTGGAACCCTAGTTAAGGAGACTTGTAGATTCATGTGCATGGAGCCGACCTTTGTAAATAATGCACCGATATTCGCCGGACGCCGCCGCCCCTGTTCCTACCCTACCCGTTCTCTCTCCTAAACCCCTGCTTGACTCTGACTCATTAATCTAGTTTTAATTCTAGCATGTTGTTATCTGAGAAAGTTTGTATTGCTACTGTGCTAACACTATTTATTTTATGTTTTGGTGATTAATTTCTTATGGTTTATGATTAGGGATGTGAATTACTTAAATACTTTTTTTTTGTCCATTTTAGAGCATTAGGTAGGTTCAACTTTTTACCGACAACTTTAATAAAGTATTTCTTTGTCATATACAAAAGTATTCCATTGTAGATTTTATTTTTGAAATGTTCTTAATAAATAGTTTGGCATTTTAGATATTATTTAAAATTCTTTTTTATTTCATAGTTTCGCTCGACTTTTCATAATTTCTAAATTAGGCGGTAAGTCTCATAAGCAATTGTAATTAAATTTCAATCAGATAGCTTTCAAATTTTGCCTAACCTATGGAACCGTGTCTCAAATTGCAGTTCAGTGGAAGCGTAGATTAAACCTAACCTGTATTATCTTGACACTCGAAACATACTTACGAGAACCAAGAAATCTAATTGCGATTTTATAACAATTGCGGGCGAGACATAACAGCATTTACATGTTTTGTAATATTGGGTACTTACTAACATCCTTTTTTTTTATAGACTAAGTCCAAATTTTTAGCTGAGTCCGTCGTTTTATCATGTTCATTCCTATATTTATAATAAAATGTATACTATATACAGGGTGTTTCTAACCAGTCTGTTATAAATTAACGTAGTGATTCCGCTTAGCATGACACTTTTCAAAGAAATATGTGTATGAACAAAATGCCATTCCCACACATTAGTGCGATTAGCTGAAATTATGGGAATTAGGCACTTGTCTCACCGGCAACGATTAACGAGTAACGAGTAGAGCTAGAACTAGAAACGAGTTAGCGAGACGCGGGGAGCGAGTGCGTAGTTCCGATATTTGTGTAGCTCGGCTATAAGCGAGTGTGCGAGTGAGGCGGGCGATTACTCGCATCACTCGCTCGCGGCAGTCAAGCAAGTAGAAATGACCACTGGTTGGCGGTGGTTCGGCGTGAGTTCTAATCGCTTGGCGAGTATCGCCGAGCGAGTGTTATCTTTCATAGCTCTTGTCGCTCAGCGACAAACTAGTGAAGCGAGTGCTCGCCGGCAGTGTGAACAGTCAGCGATCAACTGTTTGTATATGCATCTCTTTTGTTCACACAGAAAGTATATCTATTGTACGTTTCTTGAGCGAGAAAATAGCCGATAGTTAGTCGTTTTCTCGTCGTTGGTGGGACAACTGCCTTAAGGCGGTGGTCTGACCGCCGACGGTGAACGAGAAACGAGTTGACGACCAGCGGGAAGCGAGTGGTGTAATTTCGATAGTTTTGTCGCCGGTTATGAGCGAGTATTATGCAATGCGTCGAGCGACTACTCGCGCCACTCGCCCGCGCTCGCTCGGTCCCGTGAAAACTTGCGCGAGCGTAATAGTAAAGCTGGTCGTCGCCGGCAGAATGAACAGTCAGAGAACAACTATTAATACTTGCATCTCTTTCTTTTACACGGAATGTGTATATAGTTTGCGTTTCTTGAGCGAGAAAATAGCTGATAGTCGTTTTCTCGTCGGCGGCGGGCGATCGGACCGCTGCCTAAGTGTGGGACTTTTTTTTGTTTTTAAAGTCAGTACTTTAAAGTTTTAGGTAAGTATTCATAAACAATACTTTTAGTTATTAGTTTATTAACGACTTATCAGAAACATCCTGTATATTTATAGAAGATTTGAGTCTGAATTCCTAGAAGTAATTGGATCCTGCGCAGACACAAATTTTTGGCTGGTTGATTTATTTAATGGTCCAAGCGAGCCGCGTAATTAATCTAGGCATCAGATGATAGTGGTCATCCAGCTCATTCGAATGGTTATATTGTACGCACACTTTCATACTGATTATTGTCGCCCTCCTATAAGTAGTTAGTCTGCAAGAGTCTAAGATAGATGCTACACTGTCAGTTCAGGTGAACTATTATGACCGCATTTTCAATATTGCTTTTCGTCCTCTGGAGTGTCAAAGTCAATAAAAAAAAACGTAAAGAGGACGCAAAGTAATATAGCAAAAGCGGCCGTAATAGGGGATCCAGTATAGGTACAATGTAATTAGATCTGGATCAGTTAAATAATACTGATTCAGATCAAGTTCATTGCGGAGAGAGCGCGCCAAATCAGTCGCACTCAACTAGTAGCGCCACTGGCTACGTTCTTCATCCGCCACACGCCGTACCGTACCACGCGCAGAAATATATGGCGAGCACTCTTAACATCCACCTTATTGTATGAAGTGAGTAAGTATGTGTGTAAAGAGGACTCTGCTTGCAGGACGCGGCCGGCGACAAGCTGGCGGAGCTGGCGCCCGCGCTGCCGCCGCTCAATGCTGACAATATGGTAAATTGCTATATATTTTATGCTCTTTACTTCACTATTTCATAAATTTATATATCCTAAATGCTGTGATCGCGACTTCGTCCATAGTGACTTTTCCGTATTTTCTTACTGTTTAGACCTTCCAGACTACGAAAAACATTTCAAAACCAAAATCTGAATCGTCATAGCCGTTCACGAGTTTTGGCGAACAAACAGCAATTACTTATTTAATAGATTTGCTACATACTGCGATGTATGAAGCTATCACATTGAAGTTTCATAAATGACTAACTTGCATTTAATAAGATGTATCGATAGACTATTGGCTCTAGCAGCGAGTTCTAGATCTCTCTACCTTAAAAATAAAATTATATAGCAAGCTGCGTTGTAAACTTACAGCGCGATGTAGGTGTGAAGGAATAATCTGTAGAAGCTGTAGTGTTATTTTGCCGCTGCATTGCCCTGTAATCGCAGAAACTTTTCAGCTATTGACACAACACTTTGTTCCAGACGGTGAGCGACGTGGCCGTCGCCAACTAATCCATCTCCGACTCTTCTCCGCTAAGATATTCCCGAGAGACGAATTGGGCCTTTAATTTATTTCCACTCTAGACTCGAGCGTGGTTTAATATCGAACTAAGTTCGACTTTATTTTTTACGTCACAGATTTGAATTTTTTGTTTCAAATTATTATGACATTTCATTATATACGACGATAGTGTAAGTTTAGTGTGCTTCGCTTTTGTAAAGTTAAGATTTTATACAATTTATTTGCTAGGAAGGAGTTTTTTATTATACAGTATCAAATGTTACGTAGGCAGTATACGGTGCGATAAGTTGGTGCCATTATTACAGGGGTATTAGTTGGTTATGCAGCTCTCTTCGACTACACGGTAGGCACTGTCCGAACTTTCGAGTTCATCATCATTTTTTGTATTATAAATTTATTTCTGAGTGTATACTATAATACAATTGCTAATTGATTAGCTTTTCCTTTGTTCGATTACAATATTCATAAATTCCTATTTGAACGAGGTACCAGCATCACAAGAGCATCAATGCATCGTGGACCGCAGGCTGGCATTATTTAGGTAACTACTTAAAACTAAGAACTTGACATTAAAATGTTGGAGATTATTAATGCGAAACGGTATGTCAAATATTTAGCGTTAAAATCATTAAATATGACATAACTATAGGCTCTATATTTATTGGTCTTTATTCCGAACTAAGAAGATACCTATTATACCCTTCAGGTACGTATCATCGCGCCTAAGAATTTATGTATATATGAAATATTGTGTTCTTTGAAATTATTCCATAAATCTGTTAACTTTTCATCAAATTGAAGTTTAAAATTTCATTGTAAATGTTAAGATTGATATAATGAATTCTCTTAAAATCTCGTTAGTGTATAATTTCTCTTTATATTATAAGCACGATTATATTCTCTCTTTTATATTTTTAAGTTGTAAAAATTTAGAGTGTTTATCATTCATTTGCTTTTGTATGAAAGGAATGTAATTTTGCAATAGAATTTGATTTCCTACCAGGCTACTTGGCCTGCGTCCTGTGTCCCATAGCTTTCATTATTCGTCTTACAGTATTCTCCCGATTCCGTAAAGCTAAATTACGAAATGGTCGATTTATAACCAGAAGTGGCCAACTTTTTGATATTATACAGTTTTTATGCATTATACATAAATTGTAATCCTTAGAGACGTAGTTTGGTATAAAATGAGCTAGAGAAGATTAGTAATATTGTAACTTGATGAAAAGTACTGTTTTTCCATCTCACAATTACCTATACTTATACAATACAGTTTGATACTATTTTACAATGCAACGTGACATGCGTCCAATAATGAATTTAATTTCGTGATCGTTTTTGTAATTTTATACAATTTTTTAATGGAAATTTTAAGTAAACATCCGCATGGTTGTGAGAGTAGACCATGTTTTAGACGTAACGTAAATGTGAGTGAGACATTCCATATCCGTCTACTTCGGTGGCAGGATCCTTCGCGGCAGCCCATCAGCCGGCGACGACCTCAAACTCATCACTTGCTTTTGCCAGGTCTAGCTTGCTTTTTACCTCGCGATGCTCAAATTATTTTGCCGTTCCCCACGGACCTATTTTGTAATTTTCTATAGAATATATACTCCAATTATGTAATACAATGCTCTGCTCAGAATGGCCATAAGGAATTATGATTAGTATTATAATGTACCTATATAAAATTCCTGTATGAAACATGTCGATGTGTGAATGTCTCTAATCAATAAATAAATTTTAAAAACTCGAAGTTTTATTTCTTTGGGGATTTCAGAATAGAATTGGTGCTCAACCTTTTCAGAATTGATGTTAGTTAACTAAACAATTTATTTCAATATTAACAACAGTTTTAAAAACACTGGGTTTAAGATAAATAAAAAAAAATTAACATTACAACTTAAAGTCAAAGTCAAATTTATATTCAAGGATACAAGATATCACTTATTGAACGTCAATTAGACTAATCTAATTTGTATTGATATTAATACCACAGAACAAGGAAGACTGCTCTCTATAGTGATACCTTATTAAAGTATCCTGTACTGCAAGAGGCGAGGTACTTAGTTCAGGGTGCCCACCAATTGGCTCAGGCAAACAAACGTTTGCCTTGCCTTACGATAATGATCGCCTGGAGAAGCCCCCGACAAACCTTAAAAATTAAGTAAGACCTAATTCAATAGACTGCCGCTGGAAAGCTCCGTTAGAGCAATGGTCCATCCCGCGGTCTCTATTAGGCGATGACCTTAGCAGCTGCCATCCCGCGGTCTCTATTAGGCGATGACCTTAGCAGCTGCATCAAGCCCAAACACCCCGGAGGCGTAGTGATTTACCTTCTCTCTGCCGGAGGAGTCTCTCCATAGAAAAATAGTCACTATACTGGAACAAGCTTCGTTCGCCGCAGCCCGCAACTAAGTTTTGAAATGTAATATGAAATGTAATAAGGCTACGAACGCACAGGCGGTTTTTTGCCGCGCGGATTTTATGTAACATACTGCACACCAGCGGATAAAAAACCGCGCGGTTAAAAATCCGCTGTCGCAATTTAATTTCCGCGCGGCTAAAAATTCGCCTGTACCTTCGTGGCCTATGAATAAGGTTGAAAATGAAATAACAACCATTCCAACCGCGCGGAAATAAAACCGCAACAGCGGATTTTTATCCGCGCGGTTTGTTACCGCGCGGATAAAAATCCGCCTGTGCGTTTGAAGCCTAAGCGCCATCTTGCGGCGTATACTTTAATTATAAAAACGTTAGGTTTTGACTTTTGACCTTTTCAACATCATTACAATACCAATACAGTCACAGAATACAGTAATGATACCTCAGAATAAGGATGAATGATACCTACAGGTAAACCGGCGGTTTCCTTACTCTGAGAGGTAAACCGTAGACCGTAGTGATTCCTTCTCTCAGAGGTTGACTTGACCTTTTGGGGCGCATGCGTGCATCTCATAAAAACTGCACTGCATGGATAAATGTTGCAAAATGTTCTACTGAATCAAAGAATCCCTTACTCATAGTTTCGCTAAGTTTAGTCCGTATCTGTATATCTGACGCTAGTCTGAAGGCCACTGGAATGGAAAATAAATAGCCAGATTTTTTAAGTTCAGAACAGTTTTTTAACCCTTATTCAAATACTGGTAAAATATTTCCCACTTCATCTAACAAAAAAAATCGAAACAAGTCCCAGTGTCACAGAGGTTGGCTTGGCACTAAGGGACGCAGGATTACAATAAAATATCTCATTGTATGAAAACTTATGAAAAGGACAAGACAGGGGCAAGGCAACCAACACTTCCTTTCAAAATAAACAGACAAACAATTTTAAAATACATAATAATTTATTCTATTGTCTCTAACAAACTTATGATCTTAGCTAACACATCCCTGTTCATTTCATAGATATTTCTTTTTGGAATTCCCTTGGAGTTTATTGTCTTGACTACTAATTGCAGCAACGGGTAGCTAAGTTCTTTTAGTTCACTCGTTCCCATGATTAATTTGATTGCCCAACTAAATTCTGTGACACATTCCCCAAAAGAATTATTATGGTCCAGGAGAGCTGCGTACAGCAGTTGTGTTCTTTTTTCATTTAGTGAGTTAATAAAATAATTAGTTTTCTCAATATCAAAGTTCCTTCTTTGAATTTCTTCTATGACTTTATTCATATCAAAGTTGTTATTAGATATTACTTCTTTTAGTTCCTTTTGGGCTTGTTTAGTGATTGGGCAGGTGTTTTCTTGTTCTTCAATAAACAGAAATTTTAATACTTCTTCTGCTTTCTGTAATGGGTAAAATTTACAAAACATTATTATTTAAAAAAGCAAAGGATCAGGAAATCAATAATAATAATAATAATAATAATAATAAATTTATTTAATGAAAGAAACTTAGAAATAAACATGCTTAATTTAACGCAGAGTTATGAACTTAATTAGTTAAATTAAAATGAGGCTGATCCCTCAAATAGAGTAAATCTGTGCCAGAGGGACCAGTGCTCATTACAGAACATATCATAGCTTGTGATACTGATTGTGGGGGTTAAATCAAGTTATACAATAAATAATTTACACCTAAATATAGCCTAAATAGATATATAATATGCTAAGAAATATAAATGTATAGAAATATAAATACAGCGCAGTGCATGGTAGAATGTTAAATTGTGGTTACTCATAATTGTTTTTATAGGTCATATGTTTTATGCAGATATGCGTAGTAAGTTTTCAGTTTCTTCGTAAGTTAGATGTAGAAGCCAATTCGTCAATGATTTTTTAAGGGAGTATTTATTGAGGTACAAAATATCCAGTAGTTTATGAGCTTTGTTATAGAGATAAGGCCCTAAGAAACAGAAGAATCTACGTGAATAAGAGTGGTTAAGTTTTAAGCTACGAAAAACCAATTTGTTTCTTGGGGGCTGTGTCATAGGTGATACGGTAAATTTTGCATGTTGTTCAGTGTTTGTATACATTATGAACAATTTACGTACTGACAAAATCTCACAATATGAATATAGGTCATTGGTAGGAAAAGTAAAAGGTTTAAAGGTTGCAGTTTTTAGTAAAGCTCTCTGAGCACGTTCTAATTGTATAATGGTGGTGGTAGGAGCACCGCCCCACGATTTGATACAGTAAGTGATGAGGGATTGGGCTAGAGCAAAATAAACCGACTTGAGAATATATGGGGTTGCAACATTACGCAATGTTTTAAAGGCGTATATTAGTTTTCTTATTCGTCCCGTTAATAAATTAATGTGTTGTTTGAAGGATAGAGTATTGTCTATTTGGACCCATACATAGTATACAACAAAGTCGCTGCAGCGTCTGTTCCTATGTATGCTTATAATATTTAAAACTATCCAACGGATGTTGATGCATTTTTTTTTAAAAGATTGAGTGATTTAAGAGGAAGGTTTATATAAACTTTATATGTTATAATAATAAATACACAAATTTGCATTATTGTGTGTGGTGCCTACACCTAACTTAACTAGGCACATTGTAAATAATGAATTTTCAAAGAAGTGCCGTTACGGTTTACCTACTGATTTTTTTTTATTTACATTTTGTCAAGACTAGATCGGTTGTTGAGCGATTAATGGGGGAAGACAGCAGTGGGCGTCACACCCAAAACGACCTACTGACCCGTCTTTCGGCTGATATGATGATGTCGTTTATTGCCTGTACTGCTGTAACTTACCTTAATAAAATCCTCAGAAGGTTCAACTTGAAATAATAAATCCATTGCTTAGAAAATATTTTGTGGACCCATTCAGTGTTAATTTTATTTTTGTACTTTGCAGACTGCGATATATCGCAGTAGGTAATATCGATTAAAATTAATTATCAAGCAACAAACAACAAACACTTTTACTGACTGACACACACACTGACTGATGCGCACTGACGAGACTGACTGACTGACAGCATGAATAGCATGATTGATGTACGATAACTGATAGTAAATAATGAATGATTGATTGATTGATTGAAATATTTCGTGAAATTCTAAAAAGTAAAATTTTTTCTATATCCGTTTCCGCCGCTACTTCCGAAGCAGTAATACCAACCACTTCATGAAGCAATGCTATGCCAGAAAAAATTACCCTATTATTTTGTATGCACTGTGTCCCATTTCCTATGCTATTTTCGAGCTTGACCACGCACGCCTGAGCCTTTTGATTTATTTATAAAATTTACTTCATTATCATCATCACAGCCGAAAGACTTCTACTGCTGGACAAAGGCCTCCCCACAAATCGCCATACCTATCGATCTTGAGCGTCCCTCATCCTGTGTATGGTATACTCCCCCTCCATACTCCTCTTTCGCTTTTACCAGGTCGTCTGGGGTCACCTTGTGGGGGATCTGACTACGCTGCGTCTTCCGGTGCGCGGTTGCAAGTAAGTAAGAGATAAGAGAATACTTACTTTAAAAAGAACAAGTTACAGAGAACAATGCAAAAGGTGGCCTTATCACAAAAAGCGATTTCTTGAAGTAAAACTTTTCGACCCCAGCGACCTTCAATGCGTTCTTCCTTCAATGTGCCCTGCCCATGTCTAGCAATTGTTTGGTCGGTGTCGGTGACTATGATTTTTGTGCGAATCCTAAATTTCTGAATTGATTACGCAGATAATCTACGACATTTTGATTTTCTTGATGATATAGAAAATATCTCTCCCACGGTTTTCTTTTCCGGCATCCTTTTCGTTGTGTTCGTAAGCGTTGTCTTAATTTCTTCGTAGCAAAATGTTTTATTCCTGTACATTAATCATTAAGTTAGAAGTACAGTTAGCCGCCCAGCACTTTGATCATCATCCTACCATCCTACCCATACTTCGATTAAGTTATTACTATGCTTCGCCCATGCGTACAGTGGCGGACCATCGCACTTGGTCGTTAGTTTATTTATAACTCATATGCGTTTTCGTAGAAAATTAGTAAACTTAACTATTATTAACGAACTCGAAACCAATTATTATGATAACGTGTTTATTTAATCACTCACACACAATCATATATTATAATCTTACATAATTTGTTTGTTTATTTTCATCAACCTAGCAATAAATATCTTGGTATTTCTAAGGCACCTAGGCACGAGGCGCCATGCGATTATTTGCTAGGTCACACGTTGCTTGGATGGAATTTTTATCCTATAGTGATCAACATCAATGATCAAAGCCAATAAGCAAATAGTGCAGAGCGTAGCGCAGGCTATTGTACTAAAAAGCACATAGGGGTATTTAGTATGGTTCCCCAAACGACATTTTCTTCTCCCAAGTAACATAAGAGGCTAGCACAGCTAAAGTAGCGCCCACCCGAGAAAAAAATTAATATCTTCCAAACTAAGGCAAATATATATCAAAAATGTGAACCTAAAAGCTATATAACATCGCTCTAAAAATACTAGGCTGCACTATGTAGTGGAATACTGTTTCACATTTTTGATATTTGCCTTTGTTTAGAAGATAATTTTATTCGCGGGTGGCGCTACTTTAGCTGTGCTATTGGCTCTTAAACAAAACTTAATTTTCTTTCGGATTACTAACAAATGCTCGTGTTGCGTAATCTAATCACACTAATTACTTACAACAGATTACCTAGTTTTGTTTTCATTACAAGTTGACCTACTTGCGTGATGTGGTGCCCTTTATTTTTCAACACAAATCTACATGTTTTTCAGGCAACAAGATAACGACCTTACCAATATCATTCAAAGTTAAGGGCCGCGGCCACAGAGCTACTTTATTTATCGAAATGTTAATAACAATTATATTTACCTACATCGGTCACGTAAACTATCTGTAAATGATAAACTCGCGACGATAGCGTCATTACGATTGTTTTCTCCGCCCCGCGTTAATGTATCGAAAATAATTAAGTAAAACATATTATTATTATTTATTCACCCGACTCTCTCGGACGTCTTTCAGTTGTTTCTCATCCTGGTGATATCGTTGATCAACTCAAAAGTTTCTGACAGAGTGCCGACATGATTCTAAGATCGTTAAAGTTTAAAGCGCTTCAGAATTTAAAATTAGTTCGTTACTCTTCCAGTACGGTAAGTTAATTTACTTATCTAATCTGCATGTAAGTATTTGAATTAAGTATCTGCATCTTTCACAGAAGTTAATAAGTATTATGCAACGCGGTACGGTGGCAGCTCTATCTTTTTCTGCTTTACGATATACTAACCCAATCGTTGTTGACCCCTGACGTTCGGTAACTGTAATGAACTTAGGTATGTACCTAATACCTACCTTTATAGAAAAAGTAAAAAATATATAAGTATACTTACTATCTTATATTACGTACGTATGTAGGTAAGTAGATCCAAAAGTTTGTAGGGTAATCCTTCTAGACATAATAACACAAAACAGTAAAAAAAATATATTTTCTGTCACAATTGTGCAAATATCATTTACACTCTTTTTAATTAATTTAATGCGATACATGCAATTTTCTATTAGGTAAATAATTATACTGTACCATCTTTGCACCGACCCATAATACGTGTACCTATACTTTTGGCTTATCAAGTTTTTTCAGTGACCTTTAGTAATTTTGATTACTTATTATTTATTTAGTTGTTTGTCTAACAAAAGTATAACGAAGACACCTGTTTAATAAATAGTACTTACTTACTAAGGTACATAGTGTTATACTATTTTTATTTTTTGTTTTTGTTTTAGTAGAGCATAGCTAAAACTTTTTTATTGCTTTGAATCTTTGAATCAATTTTCTAATGGAATAACACATCATTTGTTTTGAACGTTATAACTTACGAAATACAAAAAAATACCTACTGTATAGTAAAATTCAAAAGGATTAATTAATTCATTTTTATAAAGTTACATCTATACCAATATTATAAAGAGGAAAGATTTGTTTGTTTGTTTGTTTGTTTGTTTGTTTGTTTGTTTGTTTGTTTGTTTGTTACGAATAGGCTCCGGAAATACTGAACCGATTTGAAAAATTCTTTCACTGGTAGGAAGCTACATTAACCCCGAGTGTCATAGGCTATATTAGATTTTCAAAAAAAATAGGGATCCTTACCTAAACTCAAATAATGTAACCCAAGGTGCGATATTTTTCCGTTGTTTACATATTTTGACAGGTGGTTTGTTGTTGTTGTTGTTTGTTTTTTATTCGGCCATTCTAGGCAGTCAAAAGAACATAGTCTATAGAGCCAAGTCTTTTGTAGTATCTTATATTCTATGGCGTAACGAAGTAAGCCGGGAAAGCTCGTTTCTTATAACTTTGAAATGTTTATGCCGGATGTTTTTATTGACACTGAACTTATTTGATAATATAAAATACCGCTACCTAACCCTATCAGCAAAAACATTCCATTCCTTAACGGTTTAGGAAACCAGAGTTTCGTAACTTGTTTCCTATGAGATTTTTTTAAATAATTTTTTTGTAACTGGTTTCCTAAAGGGATTTTAAAATACTCCTAGGTATAGTTTTCAAGTTTTTTTTTGGTAAATAAAGAAACTGAAGTTATAACCCCCGAATTTCATTGAAATCAAAGCTAGGCAACTATAGTTTCCTAAACGGCCGCATGGAGAAATGATAGTACTTACTCCTAGGAAATCAGTTACCTAGGAGTATTTTAAAATCCTTTAATGAAAACCAGTTACGTTCAAGTATTAAAAGATTCTCATAGGAAATCAGTTTTATAAGACTCTGGTTTCCTAAACGGCCGAAGCGTATCTTCGAGTTCAACTTTTGCAGTAAAAATTGTTATAGGAAAATAGTTTTAGAAAAGAAAAACAAAAATATTTTATTAAACGTTTCTCTAATTATCAATACTCAAAATTTTCTGGATATTCGACCACGTCTTTATTTCGTAGAAGCAAGGCGACGACCTTTTATCAAAATGCACTGATAATGCAGTACTGCTAAATTGCAGTTATGATAATGCATTATCAATTCTTAACTGATATCATTTAGTGTAACTTGTTATACGGGTGTTTCTGACAAGGCGGTAATAAATCAAAGGAGGGATTCTGCTCACCATACCCAACAACTTTCCCAAAGCAACATGGGTCGAAATCTCAAAACAAAAATCAGCCGTCCCGTACATTGACCCCGTCAGCTGATCGAACCAATGTATGGAACGGCTGTTATTTTTTTTTGAGATTTCGAGCCATGTTGCTTTGGGAAAGTTGTTAGTTATAGTGAGCAGAATCCCTCCTTTGATTTATTACCGCCTTGTCAGAAACACTCAGTATATAGCTACTAAGATAGTGTGCCGCAGCTTAGCTAACGCAATTTTCCTTTAAACTGCAAAATTCCAGTTATCCGCTCTTCTTTGATTTTCGGGACCAAAAGTAGCCTTGTCCTTTCTCAGGCTTTAGACTATCTCTTTACAAAATTTCATTTAAATCGGTTCAGTAGTTTTGGGGTGAAAACGAGACAGACAGTCACTTTCGCATTTTTAATATCAGTATGGATCTAAACAAGATTTAGTGAGGTTAATTTCATGTAAAATTAATTTTAAATTTGATGTTGCAAAAGATGCAAAAAGTTTCAAATAATAGATAACAGTTGGTACGTAAACATTGATATGCGAAATGTATACAGAGTAACCGATACCATTTTGCATTTAATAATGATTTCATTTCTAAAATAGAGGTAAGTATTTTGAGATATCAGTCGGCAGAGCAACATACGATGATGTAAGGATTGCCAATACTTACTTATACTTACATTACTTGTGTCTACATATAATGCTGCGATAACTTAAGCATATGTGTGACATAGGTACAGCTGATAATATTTCGCGCAGCAACAGTTTTTTGCAGTTTATTAGCAAAACCAGGGCTATATTTGCATTGGAATTTCTTCCATATTCCCAGAACTTAAAAAACTTATTGTCAGGTAAATTTGCTTGGAGTCTCCCGTGCAGCCATGGAGGTTGATCTGGACAACGTCTGGACTACTGTGGAAGCTACTGATCTAAACTTTCACAGCTTAAAATCAACCTTATGTATATTACCAAAAACTTATGAGAAACTTTTAATCAAAACAAAAATTAATTGCTGTGCGTTTGTATAGCTAATCTCGAAAACGGCTGTGCAGATTTAGCTGATTTTGTTTGTCGTCACTATTCCTCGCGGAGATGGCGGGACGACCTCGACAAGTTTCAGGAGGATTGGTTAGGGGTGGCACTGGATACAGTGGAGTGGAGAAAAAGGGGGGAAGCCTTTGCCCAGTAGTGGAACACAATAAAGGCTAAAAGGCTACATAAATAATTTATTTTTTACAAAAATAGACCCGCTTTGAAAAACCTGACACATACATAACCTGAGAACTTTCTCTTTTTCGAAGTCAGTTAAAATAGGTACTAAAACCTTCTCCTGAATGTAACAAATACATTTCTGAAAACCGCATCAAAATCGGTTCAGCCAAACGCGAGAAAATCGCAGACGAACATACATACATACATACAGGTCAAACGGATAACCTCCTTTTTTGAAGTCGCTTATAAATAACCTAAAAGCCTCGCAGACGAAGTCACGGGCACAGCTAGTTAGTACTTTAGCTATCAGTTAAATTAGTCGTTAACTACATTATGTTTTAATAAGCTCATTGTCTTCCAAACCTGTACAAGTAAACTAAAATAATAAAATTTCCACTGCAGAACCGTCGAGTGATAGCAATCCGCAGAGAAGACCAGTCGGTATGGGAGCGTCGCGCGCCCTTCGCGCCCTCCAACGTGAACCGCCTCGTGCGGCAAGGTGTCAAGGTCATCGTGCAGCCTTCAAACAGACGGGCTTATCCTATGCAAGTCAGTAACAATTGAATAACCTTTTCTTTTTATAGTTTAGTTGTAAGGTTTTTAGAGTTTATTTTCTTACATTTCTTTTTACCCAAAAATATTTATGGATGAGTTAATATCACATAAAGTTATCCGAATTTAGATCTTCGATATTTTTTCGAATCATTCAAAAGATCAGTCTAATTACCTTTAGAACATTGGCAACGTATAGACAGACAAATTATAAAATTTTGCGATATTTTCTTTACGCATCTAGGTATATTTATAGGTATTCTAACAAAAAAAATAACAAATACCCGTCATATATCGAGCCTAATGCAGTCTGTCTAAATCACTTTAACTTTACCAACCCTGCAACAGAACATCAAATCTATTCACTCATCGAGGAAGGAAATATCGCCATTTTATTTTAAACTTGCCGTTTTCAGACCTACATAAGCGCAGGCGCAATAGTCCAAGAGGACATCAGCGAGGCCACCGTGATCTTCGGCGTGAAGCAGACCCCGATAGACCTGCTCATCCCGAACAAGACCTACTGCTTCTTCTCACACACCATCAAGGCTCAGGAGGCCAACATGCCGATGCTTGATGCCATTCTTGCCAAGGTATTATAGCTTTTCAGGTCAATGATCACGGGTCAAACTTAAATTTTACTTAGTAATACTGCTGTTCCGATTATTAGAATTTAGAATTTAGCCATCTGGAGAACTGGCCCAAGTTGGCGCAGGATCGGAAGTACCGGGCCGAAGAATAGGACTGAGGTATCCCCTGCCTGTCGTAAGAGGCGACTAAGAGGGGACCCCGGGGTCGTTGAGTGCACGAGGCGGGGGCCTCGTGTAGTCATATAACGGCCCCGAGAAGGACGACGGAACGCGGTGTCCCGTTTCCGCCGTCGAGCGTAGGAAGAGCCAACCGGCGGGGTTTTAGTGGGTGCGAACCCCACATAACCCTGCGGCTCCCCCCGGGGCTGCAGGGTACTCGTTAGGAGTTTCCCCGCCTTAAAAAAAAAAGGATCGGAAGGCTTGGAGAACTAGGGGCTTGTGCCCAGCAGTGGGATACTTAGCAGGCTAAAAAAATAGAATGGAAAGGAGTTAGGATGCTTACCAGGTCAGCTTGTCTACATCTACACAATTATAATTAAAGAGGAAAGATTGAATTGTTTGGTTGTTTGAATCGAGTAGACTCCAAATTTACTGGACTGATTTTAGAAATTATTTCACCAGTCTTACATCCCCTAATTACCGAGTCGCTGATAAACTAGGTTAATTAAATACAGTTGAAGATCGTTAAAAAAATACATTGCTGTCGGTTGGAAAGTAATTCCTCACGTTTAAAATGACAAATTCGTAAACATTTCAGAACATCCGCCTTATAGACTACGAAAAGCTGATGGACAACTCTGGAAACCGCGTAGTGGCATTCGGGAAGTACGCCGGGGTGGCTGGGATGATCAACATACTGCACGGGATAGGCCTGCGGTTGCTGGCCCTTGGGCACCACACGCCCTTTATGGTATGATAGCTACAGTACCTACCTACAAGAAATATCGTAAAGGAGGAACTCTAGGTTCAAAGTGTTGTTAACGCCCAGCTTTACAGTGCAATTTTTTCGACGAAAAGTGTCTGTAAGTAGATAACTGCTTTCCTTTTAAGGAAAATGTACTAGAAATAGCAATGTATTAAACCTTATAATTATGTCCGTAAAATATAATTATTGCGAAAGTTTGTGTCGATATTTGTCCAACATACCTACATCACACAAAAAACTACTGATGGCAATTTGATTGATTAACAATAATGATAGCATGACCACCAGAATCAAAGTAAGATTACTCGAAGAAAGCTCAATATTGAGATTGTTATTAAAATATTGGAAATTAAAATAATTAAAATAGTTATATAAAAAACTAGAGACTGCCCCGCGGTTTCACTCGCGCAGATTTCTCATAAACACCAAAATCCTGTTTTTTCCCGTTCCCATGGGAATTTCGGGAAATCCTTTCTTAGTGCTCCCCTACACTCCCTAAGGAACCCACTTAAAAAAATTTCAGCCCGCTACGCCCAGTAGTTTCGGCTCTGCGTTGTCTGTCAGTCAGTCAGTCAGTCAGTCAGTAACGGAAGAGTTTTATATATATTGATTATTAAAAACTCCTAAATAAAAATGCGAAGAAGCAATCGAAGTACCTATTATAAAAAAAGTATATGTAATATATCCAGTATTATTTTTGTAGCACATAGGACCAGCCCACAACTACAGGAACTCAAGCATGGCTCGCCAGGCCATCCGAGACGCGGGCTACGAGGTGGCTCTCGGAATGATGCCGAAATCACTCGGACCGCTCACCTTTGTGTTCACTGGATCTGGAAATGTTTCACAGGTAGGCTAGGAAACTACGGTTTCCAGAACAAAATTTGAATCTAATAGACATTTTAGCCCATTGTCTTTTTTCTATTCAAATTTAAGTCTTAAGTAAGTATTATTTATATGTAAGTACTATATTGTATTTTAAACCAAATTCAAAAAAAGGTACGTTCTCAGTTTGAACTGTATACTGTACGTATGTTTAGTGATTATCTCGCGTTTAGCTGAACTAATTATGACGCAGTTTTCAGAAAAATTTGTATTTTTTACATTCGGGTGATGGTTACGCTGTTTTAACCGACTTCCAAAAAGCGGAAGTTCTGAGTCAGTTTATTTTTATACTTGTTATAATTTTAAACATAAAACGTTATTTATTTATTTATCTCTTTTATCTTGAGACCTCTAATTAGATTCCGGAAGAATATCCAGAAAGATAAGAGTAGATAACTTTTGGCCTAGGCGTAGGATCTTAATAGGTTAATAGCAAAATAATTTGCGATATCTACTTTTACGATATATATTTCAATCTGAAATGGTTTGGAATTAATGCGTTGAGCAATGCTATGTAATAAAAACACTAAAGTGGTTTAAAAACATCCCTTTAAAACATAACTAGTCGATCATAACGAGTGTGTAGGGACTAAGTAATTTTAGTTTTAACAGAGGTATATGATTTTCTGTTCAGTAGAATCATTGGACAGAGGAGGGCTCGTTTGGGGGCCTCTCCAGGCGACTATTGTCGTAAGGCAAGGCAAACATTTATTTACCTGAGCCAATTGGTGGGCACCCTGAACAACCTCGCCTCTCACAGTATAGGATACTTTACCAAATAAGGTATCAATAGAAATTAGATAAGATGTAGTCTAATTGACTTTCAATAAGTGATATCTTGTATCCTATATTGAATAAAGAATTTGACTTTGTTTTTTTGTGCCCGTTTTTTTCTTTAAGTTTTTAAAAATTAAAATGGTATTTCTAGGGAAGTCAAGAAATATTCCAAGAGCTTCCCCACGAGTACGTCCCACCGGAAATGTTGAGGAAGGTAGCAGAACATGGAAGTAAGTCTTATCACTAACAAAACAGCTTATCTTTAAAAATCGAAGTTACTTATCTGTGTATCTTATCAAAGTTTTTTGGGTTTAAGGTCCCAACAAGATTTATGGATGCGAAGTAAGGAGACGTCACCATTTGGAGCGAAAGAACGGAGGTGGATACGACCATGAGGAGTATGAGGAGCATCCTGAACGATATATTTCTACTTTCGCCCAAAAGGTAATACTTTACTTGAGAGCTTCTTTGTCTTCAGACGCTCTTGTCAGTGGAGCCTCTACCATTACTCCCGTTTCCCTGCGAGCTGCATGACCCCTTGAAAAGTCACCACACGGCACCTTTCCCTTTTTATTGGTTTAAATACTTTCGCCTCGGTCGTCCCCTCTCTCTCTTTTTCCCTCATTCTTGCCTTCAATTATGTTTTCAACCCCCGACGAAAAAATCAGAGGGGTGCTACAATTTTAACGTGTCTGTGTTTCAGTATGTGGCATCGCAGAGCCAACACGACTAAACCGATTTTCGTTTGTTTTTTTAGTTTTTGTATCATAGATAATTTCAGCCCGAGTGTTCTTAGCCATGTCTCATGAAGATCTGATCAGCGGTTTGAAGATCATCAGCTCTTTTCTAGGTGATGAGAGTATCTGACTCGGTCGGGAGTTTTTTTTAATTTTGTTAATTATAAAGAAGTAGTGTCGAATCAGATGGACAATCATCTTATCCCGTGTCTCATTGGTTTATAAATGAATTATTTTATTTATTAAATTATCTTGGGCCCGTAATAACGAACTTGTTTTAAACCGTGCTGGTGGTATAAGCTGCAGTTTTATTAGAAAGAAAGTGAAAGATGCAGTTTAAAACTACCAAAGCAGTTTATGCCGAGTTGGATATTACGGGCATTACTAGACTTCTTCTGCTAGGCAAATGACTTATACAAAGATGTCTATTATTATAAACCTAGCAGATAAAGAAACGATTTGAAAATGGCGGCCGAATGCATGCTATCTCGCGAGTATTACTATGAGGGAAGAGTTTAGAAGAGAGACAGCCCCAGCCCATACAACGGCCGCCATTTTGAGATCGTTTCTTTATGTGCTCATGTTAAACAATAAATGAATCACCATTGATTTCCGCAGATCGCACCCTACACGTCAGTATTAGTGAACTGTATTTACTGGGCGGTGGACAGTCCAAAACTTCTAACGATACCAGACGCGAAGCACTTGCTGATACCCTCGCACACGCCTTGGCTTCCTAAGAGTATTGGAGCACCGGCTTTGCCTCATAGGTAATGATAAGAAATTCATAGATTATTTAATTTTTTATTTTTATGATTTTTTCCTGATTCAAATTTTGTAGTGCGAAGGATGTTTGGAAGTTTATGTGTTGGATGTTTGTAGTACTTTCTCGTTTTAACTAGGTACTGAACGGAATTTGAAAATTTTTCAGTGATAATTTTTTGTGTTAAACTTCCAAGTATTCATTAAGAATTTGACAGTTGCAATGATATTACTGTGACGCGGAAGCACCGGGTTCTATTCCCGTCGGGGGTAAACATTGTAATGATAATGTTGGTGTCCCGGTCTGGGCTTATTGTAAGTCTCTGTTCGTTTCCGATACCCTATATACAGATTCTTCCTAGTAAGGGGCTCTGAGTGTGATGCGTTATTATAATTTTAAGACGCAATGGATTCATCAGGTCATTAAGGAACAGTAAATATAAAAAAACCTATCAAATTTCGTGACAAAGTTTTTCTTATTTAGGATGCTAGCAATCTGTGATATCTCTGCGGATCCTGGCGGCTCTATAGAGTTTATGAACGAGTGCACGACTATCGACACTCCCTTCTGCCTTTACGATGCTGACCGGAATAAGGATACTAAGAGGTTGGTTGAGAAATTTGAATAAAAATTTAGGTAATTAAAATCCATTTCGTGCGTAGATCCTATACAGGTAGATATAGAGACTGATTGCACACAAGAAAGATAATTAAAAACGTATAATTTGCATACAATTGGCGAACTTATCGCTAAAAGTGATTTCTTCCAGGAAACCAACAAAATACATAATAACTACCTTGTATTGTATACTAAGACTAACTCTTAGACTAAGAACATCATAATAAAACCCAAAACATTATTGAATATAGGACGCAAGGTCTATACGTATATCTGCAATTCATTAAAAATATAATGAGGAGAGGTGATTCAGGTTCATTCCCCGTGCGACTCTATAAAAGCGAATCAGAAACCAACAGTTCCAAGGAGCACAAACCAGCCCGAATAGAGCAATACAGAACACTGTACTGATCAGACCCATAGCAAAGACAATGATGGAGACGCCGTCGCCGGTTTGACCAACTCACCTTATCTACTGCTTAACAGTAAGAATCTAAACGGAGTTGATTTTTTCAGTTTCAAAGGTCCCGGAGTCTTAGTATGCTCGATTGATAACATGCCAACGCAGTTACCACGAGAGTCAACAGATTTCTTTGGAGACCTCCTGTTGCCTTACGCTGATGACATCATGAAATCTGATGCGACCAAACCACTAGATGACCATAGCTTTTCGCCAGTTGTTAAAGGAGTAAGAATTCTCAATTTTAACCAGTCGCGTAATACATGAGGCTAGTTTTTAAGCCAGGATAGCAAGCTATAGTACATCTCGCGTAGACAAAACTACCTGGATAGTGTTAGTAAGCTAGCAAGCTAGTACTTCTCGCTTCGCGTAGACAGTTTTGACTACATCTAGTATCTTCATTTCTAAGCTAGTAAGCCTATCTAGTCAGCTAGTTTACAAGCGAAGACAATTAAGTATAAAAATCAGCTTGCTTTCCTAGCTCGAAAAACTAGTTTCGTGCATTCCGGGCATAAGGCTAATTTTCCTCCAGAGTTGCGAAGCGAGGAATGTGTTTTAACAGCTAATGGAATCAAAGAAAAAATTGAGAGTGCATAAAGAGACTCAATTGGTTCTTAAAAACGCATCCCTCGCTACGCATCTCTTGGTTAAAACGAAATTGTAATAATTTTTAATTTCAGGCTATCATAACAAGCAACGGAAAATTGACTCCAGCCTTCGAATACATCAACGACTTGCGTATGACCAACACGTAAGTAAAGTTGATTACCCAAAACAATATCTCAGTTCTCCGCAATTACCTACCTACATACTTACATGTGAAGGGTACAACTATGGCAGGCTGGTAAGGATGCTGCTGCCTTCGGGAATTCCCTTAGTCACCGTTTACAACACCCATGGAAGGAAACTGATGGGGTAGTGGTATTCTAAGCCGTCACCACCACACGGCTACGTGACGTTTTTAAAAAGTAAACTCAAAGTTTTTGATTGCCTGCATCCATAAAACTGCAACGTTCTCATATCCCTAAGAAGAAGAAGAAGGAAAAACTTATTGCAAAATATAATCTTCAGTTAGACTTTTTAACATTTGACAGGCGTTCAAGGCACAAGGTGGAAGGAAGCCAGCAGCAAACATCAGTTCTGATCCTCGGCAGTGGCTTGGTCTCAGCTCCGGTGGTGGAGTACCTTGCTCGTGATAAGAACGTTTCAGTTACTGTTGGTAAGTAATTTTTTGTAGGTACTAAGTATTTCATAATGTTCACAAAATCGAATAGGTCTATGGAGACTCCTGAAGAGAGAAAGATGTGCTTGGCCTGCTGATGATAATTATATTACATGTACCCAAGGACTTATAAAATAAATATTAATGAATAACTTTCTTAATAATAGATTTATATCAAGGAAGGTCTCCCTGAAGTAAACTGTGCCGCGAGAAACGACTCTTCCAAAATGATCCAAACTGTTTTTTAAACTAACAGGCAAAGTTGCTTTCGATACAGCACAATGTTTTCTAGGTAAACGATCTTCAATAGCGTCTTTTTTTCAGCGTCCCAAATAAAAGAAGAGGCAGATGCTCTAGCAGAAAAATACGGCGTCAATGCAGAATACCTTCAAGCCAATGACGAATCAGCTCTGCAGGGCCTAGTGTCAAAATCCAGGCTCGTGATCTCGCTGCTGCCTTACGAATTGCATGGAGTGGCTGCAAGAGCTTGTGTGGCCGCTAAAGCGCACATGGTCACAGCCTCCTATGTCACTGCTAAGGTCCAGGAGTTGCATGAAACGTATGTTGCTTCTAGCTTCTTTGTCAATGAGATTTTATTAGTATTCTAAGAATTTAATTTTGTTTTTAAGGTCCGAAATTGCTACGAGTATACTTTGGTTTCCGGCTGTCGTTGTCTTCATTGCTTTATTTAATTTAATACCTCAGTTAACATAACTAACAGCAAAGGAAAAAAAACTTGAGCAAACTTGGGGTTTTAATATCCTTTATAAACCTTTTTTATATGAAACTGTACCACTATTTGATTCGAGGAATTTCTGGAGGTCTATTCCTGCCTTGGTTCATATCTTCCAAATATTGAAGATAAGAAGAAAGGTTTCCGTCGGACTAAACCCTATTTGGGCCTAAAACTTCTTTCAAAGTATTGGTCCTTGTGCCAATCTGTGGAGGAGACCTATGTCCAGCAGTGGACGTCTATCGGTTGTTGAATGATGATGATGATGAACTTCATGATTCATTTTATTTCTAGGGCAAGAGACGCAGGAGTGACCATTCTGAACGAAGTCGGTTTGGATCCTGGAATCGATCATCTACTGGCTCTAGAATGCATCCACGATGTCCAGAATCACGGTGGACGCGTTGACTCTTTCGTTTCCTACTGTGGAGGTATTAATTCGACTTTTTACTTAGTTTTCACACCATTTGTCATAATTGGCGGAGATCGCATAGGTACTTAATTAAACAATGAAAATTCGATGACAATGAAAGCATGAGAAAATAATTTCCTGCTTTTCTTAAGACATGAAGTATTGTGGTCCTTAAAAAGCAGTAATGAATTTCGAATGCTTCTATTTTCATCGAATTTTCTCGTTCGTAGTATACTTAGAAAAATTATTTACTTACAGTTTTTTTTTAAGGTTTACCCGCACCAGAGTTCAGTGACAACGCCCTTAGATACAAATTTTCATGGAACCCTCGGGGAGTGCTGCTGAACACGATTTCGGAAGCCAAGTACCTCAGCAAAGGACAGGTATGAAAGTTCGAAATTTTCCTTTCCAAAAAAGTGGTGATAAAGTTGAAGTTTCAGCGTTACGGAATAATAAGGCAGGAGATTTGACCACTTGTATTCAGCCATCTACATCTTTATTTTTCGTTAAAAAACAATTGAACAATAATTTCTTCCAGATAGTAAACGTCCTAAGCGGCGGCGAGCTGATGTCCATAACTCGGGAACTAGACTTCCTGCCAGGGTTCGCCTTCGAGGGCTTCCCCAACCGGGACAGCACCAAGTACGCCGCGCTCTACGGGATTGAGGACGCCCACACTATCTTCAGGGGAACTATTCGGTATAGAGGTAATAATATAATAATAGGCCTTAACATCTTTGACAGATAATTCAAGTAGTATCGCGACGGCATTTCCGTTAGTGGCTGAAAAGGCCAATACGAGAGTGAATACCGCGACCGCACTCTCGACAGGTGTATGTGCCCCCAGGTGGTCGGTGTGCGGCCTGCTCGTGCCGCCTCATGCGTTTTGCCTTTAATATTTGAAACCAGGCATTGTCGTGCTTCGTCTGGCCCTCGCGAACAAGACTGCGCCACTCAGCCCGATCCTCAGCCAACTCTTCCCACTGGTTGGTAGAAATTCCAAAAGCGACCATGTCGCGCTTGGCACATACCTTGAACCTAAGCATGGGTCGGCCAATGGGTCTCTTTGCGTTGGCAATCTCCCCGAGGAGTATCTGCCTGGGCAAGCGAGACTGCTCCATGCGATGCACATGTCCCAGCCAGCGCAGCCGTCTCTGCTTGAGCGTAGCAGTGATGCTGGGGAGCTGTGCCGCTTCTAGAACAGCCTCATTTGTCACGTGAAGTAATAATAATAACACATTACACTCAGATCCCCTAACTAGGAAGAACCTGTATCTAGGGCGCCCGAAACACACACAGAGACGAACATCACACCCAGACCGGAAACAAACATCGATATTCATCATATCAATATTCGCCCCGCCCGGGAATCGAACCCGGGTACACACGCTTACTCAGTCCACATCACTGCCAACTGAGCCACGGAGCAGTCAAAAGACGCGGCTGTCCACCGGGCATTGCCTTTGTCACCATATTGACTCCAGATATATATTATTTTTTAAATTAAATTATTCTCTTCTTTAGGCTACGAACGCACAGGCGGTTTTTTGCCGCGCGGATTTTATGTAACATACTGAATCCTATGGAAGTGTGCGCCCAGCGGATAAAAAACCGCGCGGTTAAAAATCCGCTGTCGCGGTTTTATTTCCGCGCGGCTAAAAATTCGCCTGTACCTTCGTGGCCTATGAATAAGGTTGAAAATGAAATAACAACCTTTCCAACCGCGCGGAAATAAAACCGCAACAGCGGATTTTTATCCGCACGGTTTGTTACCGCGCGGATAAAAATCCGCCTGTGCGTTTGAAGCCTAATAAGTTCAAAAGACATTACTGTTCTACACTGTGGATCATTGCTCTTAGTGATCATGGCTTCGAGAATATTCCGATAAATTACACAAAAAAATTGCTTAAAATATATTTTTATTCTACAATAGGCTTTTCGGAATGTATGAAAGCAATGCAGCTGTTCGGCCTAGTGGACCCCAACCCTCATCCATCGCTGCACCCTGATGGGCCTGATATGACCTGGGTGAGTTACTTACCAAGCAAGGGACAGCTTCAACTTTGCTTTAGGTATTATTACCTCTGCCCTCTTCTACATTCATAGAATACAGTTTTATTCTTTATTAGTTTCGACCTGTGTGTATAAGAACAAAGTGCATACATATTTAACAATATACCTACTCTACATTTTGCAACTGGTAAATATCTCCATTGAATTTAACTCTCTGACTCTCTTGCTCAATTTTTTTTTTAATTCGTTAATTCTGTTAAGCTCTTTCTATCTCCATTGAATTTATCCAGCCTCTGTCTTGCTCTACATTTTGAAATAGCAGTCTTTTTTAGCTAGGAAAGTAACTCTATTAAACTATTTGCAAGGTTTAACATTACTTACCAGAGTCTTATTTCTCTCAACTGTTTACCTTTCAGCGCCAATTTGCATGTGAACTCCTTGGCCTAACGGACTGTTCCATCTTCTACGAGAACCTCAAGGGTAGAGTAGTAGAGCGTATCGGAGCCGCTGGCACCCAGGCTCTAGAGTCGCTTGGCTTCTTGGATGACTCTACTATTGTGAAAAGAGGCACCCCGCTGGACACCATCAGCTACTATCTTAGCAAAAGGCTGCAGTTGCGTAAGTTAATCATTATCACTACTACAAATGAGATGTCAACTTTTTACTTATTTCATTTTTTTAATACTTTCTAAGAGCTAGAGGCTAGCGCCGACAAAATAAAGTTTCTCATAAAGGTCCACATTGTTTGGTTCAGACAGATTATTGATCTAAACGTCTTTAGCAAAGGTGAGCTATTTTAAGAGCATGAAGTTCTTAAATTAACTGAGCGCCTCCAGCCCCCGCAGCATGACGGACCATTTGTCGAATCTTTCTGTCACTTTTAATCGCTTTTGACATTTCAATGCGGGAACATGTATGGAGATGATCGACAAAAGTGACAGATAGATACGACAAATTCGACAAATTGTCCGGCATGCTATCGCTACAGGTTTTTATCATAATTGCCAGCCTGCCAATCGCTCTCACGAAACTATGTTTGCCCGTGTGGTGATCCGTTGGAGCATCCATGCCGCACGCTGTGGATTGACGATGAGAGCGCATGCTTTAATAAATCTGGGGAAAATTTACAACAGTTCCAAATACGTGATCTCAGTGCAGGCTCTCGCACAACAGAAGAAGGAAGTTGAAGGCCTATGCCCAGCACTGGAAGTGTTTCAGCTAAGTTAGTAATGTTTACAGAGAAGCACGAGACCGACCTGGTGGTGCTGCGTCACGAGGTGGGCGTGACGTGGAGCGACGGGCGGCGCGAGCGGCGTGACGTCACGATGGCGGTGCGCGGCTCGGCCGGCGCGCACTCCGCCATGGCGCGCACGGTGGGGCTGCCCACCGCCATCGCCGCCAAGATGGTGCTCGATGGTGAACTATTACAATACCTCTCATCCGTCTATTTAGAGCCAGTTTACAGCGATGCTAGCGCCATTGCCAAAAAAAATAATATCTTTTTAGGCAAATATCAAAAATAGGGCACAGTATGACACTAGATAATGTAGCCTAGTATTTTCAGGGCACGATTGTATAGCTTTTAGGTTAAAGACCAAAGAAAGCTACAGAGTGTTGCTAAAAGTGGCCACTTTTAGTAACAATCTGTTTATAATTTTGTTCTTTTAAGTTAGGACTACTTTACTGTGCTCAAAAAATATTAATCAAGATTATTTAGTGTCATACTGTGCCACATTTTTGATATTTGCCTTAGTTTTGAAGATATTTTTTTTAGCATCGCGGTAAACTGGCTCTTAAGTCTTTGGTCTCTTTCATTATTTCCTAGCTAAAAAAAAAAAAAAAAAGTTTTTATTAGGCAAAAAAGCAAAATATACACAAAAAAACTGTGGAGACGATAGCGGTTGCTTTAGTTGCAACTGTGTTGCAACCGCTAACGCTCTCTGCCGGACCACGGAGACAGTATAATATCAAAAGATTTTAAAAAATAAGGTACACTTAATTCTAACATGCAAAACATGCAAGCCTACATTTCAGATGTTAACAGAACTTTATTTTATAAAGTAAATAAGTTTTTAAATTTGAGTTTAAATTAAAGTTAATTGTATGTCTGTCAGTTCGTCATTGTCCAAAAAAATATAATTATATGTAAAACTAAGATAACTAAATTGAAATTTGAAATTTGAAATTTAAATTTTAATTTTTAAGAGAGTTTCGGTATCACTATATGAAAGTGTGAGAAGCCAATTGGTTAAAGTAATTTTTTGATTACGAAATGTCATAGGATATATATTTAGGGTTTTGTTGATTTTATTGTAGATTACGGGACTTAGATACTGGTAGTGGGACATAGCAAGAGCGGTTCTACATATTAAAGTGGGGCAAACAAGATCAGATCTTCTTTTATTAGAATTATCAACATAAAATAACTCACAATGCTTACGGCTAAAGCTGTGTCTATCTATGAAAAATCAATCTAAAATCGAAGACGACTCGAGCGTTTTATGCGGTGCGTACTGTATTGGCTTGCCCACCGACATCGCTGCCAAGATAGTGCTCGATGGTAAAGACCCTCCCTATCTATGTGTTTTTAATATAGAAATCAATAGTTGACACCGTGGTTCGTTCGTATCCCTAAAACTACTTAGACAAAGACTAGCCGTTGTAGCTTATTTTGATTTAAAAAAAACAGTAAATAAGGTAAAGTCTAGTGACTCAATGTGGGCATGACGTGGAGCGAAGCCGTACTTCTAAAATTAACTTCAATATTCATAAAATTTTAAATGTATCTCTTTCGCTAGTGACTGACTGAAAACTTCACAGACAGCACACGCCAATCGCTGGAGACTTCAATTTAAGAATCCAAGTTTCCCAAAGACAACTAGGATTGGATTAATAAGGACTTGCAAAGTGTTTACTTTGCGTACCTACCGCATTGTAGTTGCTAGCGTAGCGGGTTTAGTTCACGTAGCAACTAGCGTAGCGTATTAACGTAGAAACTGGCGTAGCATCCAGGCTTTCCGATGCAACGTAGCAATTGTAGCTCTGAGTGATTTTTCAATAATCTGACACAAACATAAACTGAAATCTTCTCTCTTAATCGAAGTCGGTTGCAATAGGTACTTAAAAATTTCCCTAAATGTAACAAATACTTTTTTGAAAACCGAACCAAAATCGGTCCAGCCAAACGCGATATAATCGCGGACAAACATACGTGCATATAGCATATGTCATAGGTCAAATTGAGAGAGAGACTCAGAACTCTCTTCGTTACTGCGAGAGGCGAGTTGGTTAAGGAGCGCCCATCCATGCGGATCCAGGCAAATGAATGTGAAACCAACTATGCGTCAGCCCGAATCACTGATGAACAAAGTCTCTCTCACAAATAGTATCGTGTAACAACGTTTAACGTAGAGAACACCCCTGCGGGGGGAGATGGGGTAGTGGGTGGTATGGTGATATCCACAGAACAAGGAAGATGCTCTCTGTGGTGATATCATATACGCATAACGCATAACGCTTCACACTCAGAGCCCCTAACTAGGTAGAACCTGTATCTAGAAGCCCGAAACATATACAGAGACGAACATTACACCCAGACCGGAAACAAAACATCGATATTCATCACAACAATGTTCGCACCGCCGAAAATCGAACCCAGGTGCATACGCTTCTCAGTCCACATCACTGCCAACTGAGCTACGGAGCAGTCATATATTGAACTAAAAATTGTTTTTCAGGTGAAATACAAGAGCGTGGTGTGGTTCTTCCGTTTTCCCCCGTGGTCTACCGGTCCTTGCTCTCGAGACTACGCGTGGACGGCATCGACGCCCGCGAGACTACCACGCCTCTAAACTAATTAGGAAAAAAACTTAGTACAGTGGCGGACTAGGAGGCCGTAACAGATTTGTCTATGGTTTCGTCAGCCCTAGACTGTATTAACAAAGAACAAGAGTTATTTTTCAATACAGAAAAACCGCTAATGTTACGCCGACCGTGTCTGCTACTGTACCAAAGGGATCGTCTCTCTACGAACGGGCGAATCGATATAAGGCCTAAAAAGAATCGCTGCGATATGACACTTGCTCAGAGACTCTTCTTCTTACCCTTTTATCCCTAATCAGGGATTTAGGGCTCGAATTAAAGCTTTCGAGCTCGACCGGTCTTGCGCCTGCTGCTTCAGTTTATTACATTTGAGAGCAGCTCTGCTATGGGGAGGTTTTCTTCCGGCAAATCCGGAAATACACCACGGCACGACGATAATATCGCTGCGATTCACTCACTCGTGGAGATGACCTCTAATAAAGGAGTTGTGATATATGCTTAGTTTAACAAAAATGATAGGTTTTCAAAATTAGTAAGTATATTTTGTGTTTTTAACAACTCTTTTGGTTTCGATTATCTTTTGTTTACTAATTAATTTTTAAATGCAAATTCCGAATTCAATTTATAATTAAAGAACATTCAGATACAAGCTTCCGATTTATACATTAGCGTGAGTAAAATTTAAGTCTGATTTCTTAATTACTTTTGTTAATTGCGTGTTTTTTTTTCTTCTTTTAATACGACTCATTAATAGCTGATATTCAGCATTGTTGAGAAAGTTTTGCATTTGTTTTCTTTAGATAAGTGAATCAATAATAATATAATTTGTTATCTTTGTTTGTGTGCGACGTTGTGAAAGAAAGTGACGACACTTGTTTGTACCTTTATGTAGATATCTATATCTACCTAGTTTTAAGTTAAAGTTAAGAAAGTACTTAAGAAATTCACATATATTTTTTTCTATTAAAAATACGTTTTGTAACTAAGGCTTTGTTTATTTATTGGTTTAATTTTTGAGGCGGGTATAGAGGAGTGCCTGCACTCAGCTCACGTGTTGGAGCCATTTGCACTTTTCACTTTTAATCACATTTATTAAAAAAAATTAAATGCAAATTTATTTATTAAAAATTTGTATAAACAAAATCTATCCATATTGAAGCAATCCGAGCGTCTCTGCAAACGGCAGGATTATGCCGATTCAGGCCTGAATCCTCCAACAGCTAATATACATACATTAGGGACTCTAGTCTCTTAAACTTACGATTATACTTCTATTCTATTATTATTCTACTATTACTCTATAACGATTGTGTCAAAAATTGCGAGTCTCGTAACTTTGATCGATCATTATAGTATAGCAATAGAATATGAATAGCAAGCTATAGAATAATCTGGGAATTTTTTACCTAAATAGTAAATCCTGTTTTATTAGACGACATTGGTACGGGCGTAGTGCAACTGTCACTTAATATCAACCATTATTGACATATATAATGTCAGTCGAACGTAATCATAACATTATCTTATTATGGAGCAGACTACTCTTTTTGGTCAATTCCAATCTGTTGCGATACTACTGCTATAGTTATAGCAAAATTGATTACGAGACTACCAAATGTGTATTTTCTTGCGATTAACGTACTGTTTCTACTCTACTTTTATTCGATAGTTACGTTTTGCGCGATAAGACTAAGGGCCCAGATCGATTAGACACTTTAATATAGTCAATAAACTTTACATAGGTAAAATAAAAAAATATTTAATTAGCAAATACCTATATTATATTGATTACAATGGGCGAACTTATCGCTTAGAACGATTTCTTTCAGGCTATACAATCTTTTCAGCATTTTTTCGCTTAGCTAGAAGATCCGCTAAACCGAGAATAGACAAACTGGCTTTGATTGTGGCAGCTTATATATAAGTGAAAATTTCATTAAAACCAATCTAGGTACGAAGATAGGTACAGTGGCGGCAGAGAGGTTGGAAACCGCCCGCAGTGTCGGTCAGGTAGGTCTCGTGTGCCTTAGACTGTATTACCAAAGAACAAGAGCTATTTTGCAATACAGAATAACCGGAAGTGTTACGCCGACTGTACCATAGGTAGGAACCTATATACTTAAGTTTGATAAGCACTGCAACACCAACCAGCAAAGAACTTGATAAGGTTGGATCTCGTTTCTCAAAACGAAACTAGCCACTTATAAAAAAACAAGTGACGGTTTCCTCAAAAAAAAGTTTATGATTTTTGACCATATTTCAGCAAGGCAACCGCGGAAATGCAAATATTGCTATCAAGCAATGTCACCGGGAAAAAAAAGGTTGGACATGCTTGTCATTACTGTATTATTTTTTTGCTAACCTAAAATGTTTTATCAAATGACTTGATTTTGTTATTTTGAGTCCTTTTTTACGATTATTTTTATATAAAATTTACTGAGCTAAATCTTGTATGTGTCGTGGCGCATCTCGTATACCACTACAGAATTTTATTGTCATCATATTTTTATAATGATGACTCTACGATAAAGTCAAACTTTCGATATGGATATCGACCCGAATAACACTGTAAGTAAACACCTAAACTAAACTCGTCTGATGGTCCAGTCAGCTTATAAGCAGCCCGGTGCAATCTCAGTTTCTGTTACCTTTGTTTAGATAGGCTACCTATCTCTAATGTAAACAAGCGGACATCAACATAACAACAACAGAAATGACTTGAAAGATGTAACAAGTGGAACTGCATATGACTTGGTTAATATGGTCTAGGTAGCTATAAGGTTTTTTTTTTAACGTAACCTGCTATTTCTATAGCTGATTCTCTTATCAATCACGAACGGTGGGGCTATCCGATAGAAGCAAAAACGACCCACCGACCAAAGTTTTTTATGCTATAAGGCCAATAAAATATGCTCCGTAATAAAAGGTATCTTAACGTATTTTGTAATGTAGAGTCACTTTTTCATTGTGAACTTCAAGTATGATACCTACCTACTTGAGAGAAGAGCTCTAAGTCTAGCAATGGACTCTTACAGGCTTTTGATGATAATGTTGATTATAGGTACGTACGTTTTACTTTACTGCCTTTGTACTTTATATATTTCTGCATATTTTTTTGCTTTTTTCTCGTTCCCACATAGTTTTACGATAAGTATTAATAATGTATTATGTAACATTTATCTATAATTTTTAAACACGTTATTTTCGGAATGGCTATAATCTAAGCACAATAAAGATCACAAGACTATCTCGCTACGACGCTCGACTGGAAGCGGCCTGTGCCTTAAAATCTTTTCGCGCGCCTTTTGGTGCCTTATTCTTGGCTGGTCTGATTTCGGGTTCCCTGCAACCCTAGACGGCGGGTCGCGAGACGGGGCGCTGCATGTCGGTGGCCGCCATGCAGGCGTTGCACCGTCTGCGGGAGTGCCGACTGCTGTGCGACGCCATTGTGCGCGCGGACGACGGCGCCGCCTTCCCCGTCCACCGCGCCATACTCTCCGCTTGCAGCCCTTACTTTCTGTTAGTACTACTAAGTAACACCGGTCCCGTTTCTTCCGCCGCACCCGAATTTATGAATACTTACTCTGTTATAAATTTCGTTAACTCGCCCGCAACCGCGCCCGCGCCTGTGATGCCCGGAACACGAGGCTAGTTTTTCCAGCTAGGATAGCAAGCTAGTGCATAGTTAGCTATCAAGCTATTTCTAGAAGTAAGTCTACACGAAGCCTTCATTGCTTAGATAGTAGCTATACTATGTCGCAGCAGTGCACATTAACTTTCTTTTTTAGGTGCTTCATGGAGCTTCCTCTCGGTCTTCCTGGCCGGCCTTCTGACCGTCAAGTTAAAAAAAAAATCTTTACACAAACTTATTTCCCAGGGCATTATTCACAACGACCCTGCACTCGCGCGAGCAGAGTGACGTAGTTATATCGGGCGTGCGTTCAGAAATCCTGCTACTGCTGATTGAGTACGCGTACCTTCGCCGCATAGACGTGACGGATACCAACGTTCATGAGCTCCTGATGACAGCCGACTATCTAGCCTTCCTAGGAGTTCTACAGCTTTGCTGTGAACACCTGCGTTCCTCGCTTAGCCCTAAGAACTGCCTTGGGATTATGATGTTTGCAAGGTTAGTAAAACTAGTGAACCTTATTATAATGTAACAATTAAAAACTTTTCATACTCATCATACTTGACAGTAGATTACTTTGACTGAGATCCTATTGAGTGGCAATCGGTAGAGTACATAGCTCAACTAACGTATAATAGTAAGACGCAGTAGGCAGACACTTCACAAGGTGGTCAGACGACCTCTGTGAAGGCTGTGTGAGTTCACTGAATGAGGGTCCTATCCTAGATACATCGGTCCGTGTTTAGTTGGCATTGGCAGTGATGAACCGTCATTTCGCAAATCCGGGTTTGATTCCCCGCAATGGCAAACATTGTTATGCTGGATGTCGATGTTTGTTTTTTTATATGTCTTTTAATGTGTTAACCACCCTAGATACCGATTTTAATTTCCTATGGGCTCCTTTTGTGATGCGTTTTTATTTAGGTAAAGCGTAGAAAATGAAACTATAAAAGATTAGACCAGACTCTCCTTTTGCAGGCGCGCTTTTTGCTACAAGCTGGAGGCAGACTCCCGTCGGTACCTTCTCCGTTACTTTGTAACAGTTGCGACTGACAGTGAAGAGTTTTTACATCTGCCGTTAGATGAGCTCAACTCTATTATATTAGAGGACGAGTTAAATGTGAAAAGTGAGGAAGTGGTGTGGGAAGCTGTGCTGCGCTGGGTCGGACACGAGCCGCACAATCGATGGGCTCATACTGTCAAGCTTATGGGTAGCATACGACTTGGACTTCTGGATACTCAGGTTACATGGCTTTCCACAGATTTATTTATAATGTTTTTGCTAGATGTGTAGGCTAGGCCTTTTCATTCTTAGCCTTTTCCCTATTATTGGCAGAATGGGTCTATTTTAGAGGACTCGATTCTTGGCATTCTACAGCATTAAAACACTAAATATAGTGTTTTTGTTTTAAATTATATTTAATGCCAAGGGTCCTTATAATGAGCCTCCTAAATCTACCATGCTGAATAACAGAAAGGAGTCGAAGAATAAAGCGGCTTACCCTACGTACCCACCACGTACCACCTACGTTACCTTACGTAATGCCGGAGATTTAATAAAAATTACATATCAATTTCTATACAGTTTTTTCTCGAAAACGTCAAAGATCATCCATACGTAACTGGCAACGAAAGTTCAAGACCAATAATCATTGAAACGCTCAAATTTCTCTACGATTTGGAAATGATCGCTCAGCGTGATGGCGAGGTGGCCACTCCGGAGATAGCGCGGCCGCGGGTCCCTCATGAAGTAAGAGAGCTTATCATTCACTTCTTATGACTTTTTCTGTTTTCTTTTAAATACAAACAAAAACCACTGGCGGCCTAGAAAAACCACATCTCTTCCCGTGGTAATTGACGTTAAACGAAAAGAACGCGCAGCAGCGTCCTTCCTTAAAATATTGAAGAGCCACACTGCGATCACCAACCAGCCTACAAAACGTGGTATTATTACAAACTCCCCGCAATATGTTGCTTCTAGTTGCGATTTGAGGAAAGGCCCATCTTCAACAGAGTATTGAGACTATAGAGATAGCTTGAATGGCAGTGTACCGTATCTTTAAAAATATTATTTCTAACAGGTTCTTTTCGCAATCGGTGGCTGGAGCGGTGGGTCGCCCACAGCATTTATCGAAACTTATGACACTAGAGCTGATCGTTGGATAAAGGTTACGATTTTTTAACAATTATCTTTCGTAATCAACATTTTAGTTTTATTTGCCTTCTTAAGGTAGTACAGTAGGTAGGTACCTATTAGATCTATACATCTTACTGGTAATGATAAGGTCCCTTTATCCCTCATCATTGCCACTTGCTCTAATTTGCTAACTTGCTCTATCTTGCGAAACCTCCTCAATCTCGCCCTTGGGTGCTCTCAGGCGCCGCTTGCTGCACCGTGGCGTAGGTACCAGGTCTGCTTTGGGCGACAGACTGCTCGTCCCTTTGGGTACCAATTTAGGGCTATCCTAGGCGAATAATCGTCTTGCCATTTCAGTGTGTATTTATATATCTGGCTTTTAAATTATCTCTCAGGTAGAGGAAGTGGACCCGGCTGGTCCTCGAGCGTACCACGGCACTGCTGTCCTCGGGTACTGCATCTACGTTATCGGTGGATTTGATGGGATGGACTACTTCAACTCGTGTCGATGCTTTGATGCCGTCACCAAATCTTGGAGAGAGGTTTGCGTCTTCTGAAATAGCTGAGTGAGGGTGCGTTTTCACCTGAGCTATATTATGCGATGATGCATTGTGAGGGATTTGTTAACCGAAACCAAATAATTCAATAACTAGCTTATCTTAGTTAGAGTTGAAACAGCGCATCGGAGCGAGGATTTATAAGTGAAGTATAATTCTATTGGCTCCGACAATCATATTTCGTCCTACCTTACAATAGCTCAGATGGAAACGCAGCTCTATGTCGATAAAAATAAATAATATCTTTATTAATCTCAAATTTTACTAGGTAGCTCCAATGAACGCGCGTCGATGCTACGTATCGGTAGCAGTATTGGGTGAGACGATCTACGCAATGGGAGGGTACGATGGTCACCACCGACAAAACACGGCGGAAAGGTTCAACCATCGGACCAATCAGTGGTCACTTGTAGCTCCGATGAACGCCCAACGGTCTGATGCCAGTGCCGCTGCAATGGATAGTAAGTCCATTCAGTTCTGTATTTTATATGTTTGCAAAATAAATCTTGTATGTACGGTATGGTGGCAAAGAATCCTACCACCCTTTAATGGGTCTGTAAAGTTTGTCCCTGTATATGTTTCGGGCACCCTAGATACAAGTTCGTCCTAGTTAGAGGTTCTGAGTGTGATGCGTTATTATATTACTTATTATTATTTATATTTCATCCCGTTGGGTGTCGTAAAAGGCGACTAGAGAGTTTTCGAAGGACGGGCATCAGCGTCCTTCGTTGACAAATGCGAAGCGTGGCGATTATGGCAAACTTCCCCACCCCAGTTCACCCCACAAGGTTTGCCCTTGTTGTGATCTCTGGGGAAAGCCTGTGACCAGCAGTAGTCGGCTGGCTGCAATGATGATGATGAAGAAAACAAAACTAGAATAAATTTAATGCTTTGCAGATAAGATCTACATTACGGGTGGCTTCAACGGTCAAGAGTGCATGAATAGTGTAGAGATGTATGACCCTGATACCAACCAGTGGACTAACCTGGCGCCGATGAGGTCTCGACGTTCCGGCGTCTCCTGCATAGCGTACCACAACAAGGTATTGAGGTATACTAGTTGCTATCTTTTGTAGATGATTTTAAAGCTCAAAAGCCAATGTCGTTTTCAACATAAATTTTCTTTTCAAGATCTACGTGATAGGCGGTTTCAATGGCATCTCGAGGATGTGCAGTGGGGAAGTTTACGATCCAAACAGCAATACGTGGGCGCCAGTCCCTGACATGTATAACCCAAGGAGCAATTTTGCTATTGAGGTCATCGACGACATGATCTTTGCCATCGGAGGGTTCAACGGGGTCACCACTATCTACCACGTTGAGTGTTATGATGAAAAAACTAACGAATGGTTAGCACTTTGGTTCTTTTGAGTTGAAATTTGAGTTTTTATACGAGTGTACGCACCGCGGCTTCGAAAAAGCAATTCCTCTTCAAACCGAAAAATCTAAATTTTCCGTTCCCCATGACATTATACGAATACTATGTACCTATCCAATGTCTCTCTCGTTTTTCTAAGCTACTCACAAATTTTCAGTCATATCAGTTCAGTAGAGTATTGGGCGTGCTTTCGTATCACAGTCGGACATAGTTAAACTATCGCATTTATAATATTAATATGCATTTTCTTTGCCTATCTGATGATGGTCGCTAATGTAGTTTAAGTTTGTCAAAAATATCACTGAAATATTGGAATTCCCGTAAATTTTAGGTATGAAGCAACGGACATGAACATCTACCGCTCGGCACTGTCGGCCTGCGTGATCATGGGTTTACCGAACGTGTACGATTACATTCACAAACACCGCGAGCGCTTGATGGAGGAGAAGAGACAGAAGATACTTCTGTCTGAGACGGCGCGGCACGGCCAGCACCGCACCGCGCAGCATGACGTCACACACATGGTAGGATTCACCACCTGCTTTTTAGCCCTGAAAGTCTGCGATCACGGACGAACATCCCAGACAAAAGTCCCCGCGACGGATCCCATATAAGGAACTTCTGTATAGGACCGCGCCGATGTTCGCGCAACGCAGTTACACGCATACAGTTTTAAAGTAATATCAAAGTAAGTAAAGAATAGAGGGTACGGTGCAGTTGAATTTTATAAAAGTTCCTAAATATATAGGTAGCCTCGTCACATTATGTTCAGTCAGAAAACGCGTAAGTTCGTTTCACAGCATAACAAAATGCATTTGGGGATAGGGTAAAATATGTTAGGTAAGTATTTGGATATTAAACTTCTCAAGTAACAACATTGCAAATGCAAAAGTTTGAAAGTAACGATATTTGGTTGTTTGTTTCACTTTCACACAAGAATTATATTTGTTTTGGCGTTACAGACAAATAGCGTTACTTTTGCATATATAAAATAAAAATTATCCGCCGAATTGTCCCGGTGACGTAAAGTCACCTTGTACCTCGATTACACCTGCTGGTAGGGGTTTTCCTTTTTGTAGAGCGTGTGTAAATTAAAAAATTAAAAATAAATTAATAAGTATTGTTTATTATAACTATTTCATCTGCTCAGGTGCGGCTAATGGAAGACAATGACGACATGCTAGAGCAGCTGGGTCTGATGGAGAACCAGGCGAACAACAACGAGGCCCAGCTGATGCCGCCGCCGCCGCCGCCGCTGCCGCCCGCGCAGCCCATGGAGCATGATCACCACCAGTGACGCGGATTTACAGGTGTGAGTTTACGTTTTTTTTCTTTAGACTGGTATTTTTTTCTACTGTGTAAATGGCGGTGTAGAATACTACTACTTATACCCCATTCTATGTGCGTACTGCGTTATTTGCTGAAAAGCTGAAAGAGCCGTACTACGGTCGCCAACCTGCCCGCCAAGCGTGGTGATTATTGGCACCTCCCTATGATTTCATAACTTGAAGATTATACAACAAAGGACGCTGCTGCCCGTCCTGTGGGTTTCCCTTTGTTGCCTTTTATGGAACCCATGGCAGGAGATGGGATAGTAAATCACCCGTGACCCCCTGGCTAACAGCCGAGGAGGACACCGGCGGGGTTTTAGTGGGTGCGAACCCCACATAACTCTGCGGCTCCCCCCGGGGTTTTGCAGGGTACTCGTTAGAAGTTTCCCCGCCTAAAAAAAAAGGAGATGGGATGGTGATATTCTATGCCGCCACCACACCACACCACGCGGCTCCAGTATTTATGTTACATACCAAGCCCAGTATTTTTTTCAAAACACCGTTTTCATGATCTAACCTTAGGATCTAAAATCGGTATAGAATAATTCAAATATATGATAAGTAGAGCAGTTCTACCTCTTCTAGAAAGATAAAGAACTTGAAAAATTGCATTTGAATGATGCTGAAGTTGCTGAACTGCTAGTGTTGCCATTAGTATTTTGTAGTAAGCGGAAATACCTTATGGCGGGAGTTATAAACTAATGATTTCTTATTCTTGTTTCAGTAAACCATAAAGTATTTCATAGCGAAAAGATTGCCTTTATGAAACAATATTTTAACAACCTATTTTTAATACGGACGTAGAGTATACTTTTAGAAAAATATATAGTGACCTTATAATGATAACCTTAAAATTGTTACGTAACTGTTTAATTTTTAAATAATTTACAATTTATTTTAGCGTTTTGGCATATTTATAATGTTGTGATATTTATCTGATGTGAATAATTTCTGTTATTTTTTTCGAGTTCCTACCTAGTTATTTTGAAAATTGTTAAGTTTTTTATACATAAAGTTTAGTGATGATATTTCAAATTTATTGTTTTATTTGAAACTCTTTAAACTTTAATGGTGGTATCAGAAGATAATATAAACAAATTTATTATTTAGTTACCTACTATCTTAAATGAATAATATAAATAGGGGGTGTCGTACAATAACAGAACAACAAAACAATCTAAAATATTAAAGCTGTCTGATAACGTTGATTTACAAGTCGAAGTGTCTATCAGGGTGGTCGTGTATGACCGCGTCGTGAATGACGGTGAGAGGAGCTACGGGAGTCTCATTGGATATTTCAACTTCTATGTGGTCCCAGATGCGTTCTGTCCACGAGACGGCGGTGAAACAGGCGCCGTTGCTGATAAACGCCCGCAGTGTGACGGCGCCCAGGCCGCGCGACATGCAGCGCAGTCCGTCTGCTCGTATCGACTTGAAGAAGCAGTCCCACGCGCCCGCGTACCGGCCAGCCGCGTCCGCTTGTAGTCGTGATTTGACGACGTCCACCGGGTACAGTACGGCCCACGACAGCGCGCCCGCCACGCCGCCCGCCGCGAAAACGCGCGTCGCTGAGCGGTCGCCGCGCGTCAGCCACTCGTATGACGAGAAGTAAACAGCAAAGGCGGGACAGTCCCGCGCGATGGTAACCCCAAGCCCGCGGTAAAGCGCGCGCACGCCTCCCAAGCGTAAAACGTGCCGCGCCCCTGCCCATGCGCCACTAGGTATTCCTTTTCCAGGTGTCGTCAACTGCTGCCTCGTCTTCACTAGCTCTATGGGTGAACACGCGAAGCTCTGTAGGAAACCAGCGGCCGCGCCTGCCGCAGCGTGGGTGGATATTGAGTCAGAGTTCGGCAGAGCCCGCCTCGTGTTGCCGTAGGCGCCGAATACGATCGCGTTAACTCCCGCGATTCCGCCCAACGGAGCTCCAACGCCCCTGTACATGGTAGATAAAGTGCCGCCCTTCAGTAATCTCTTTGCGCATTCTAGCGCGCTCCCGCGGCCTGACTGCACGTGGACTTTTAGGGTGTCCAGTGGGTGACCGGCGATGATTCCTGCGCAACCTATAACACGTTAAGAATATAAAAATTTTGAAATCTAAATTTCTGAAGATTATTTGTTATCACAGCAAAATGTAATTTAATAAAACCCACCTCCTATGCATCCTGCTATGAAGTCCAACGCCATGTTGTTTTAGTGTTTTTTCCGTTGCCGCCTCCTGCAAATCACAAGATCTTATTTGTTCACTGGTCTTCTTCCTCCCCACTTCTGTGCACTAAGTTTCAAATATAGGTTCCATTGCGATAATTTTTGAAAACTTTTTTTTTCTAAGTTATCTTAGGAAGATACAATTTGACCGAGCGGTGGCCTGAGTACCAACACACTGCCTGTTGCTTGTTTAATTTCTCTATCGCACAAATATTATCATTAAATACATTATTATTTACAAACTGGGGTCATATTCTGTGCCCCCAGCGATAAAAGAATTGGACCTTAAAAAGTTCTTACCTCCTATAGTTCAAATGAGGTAATCGTAGTGCGTGTTTACGTTTCCTCCAGCTGAGGTGACTCCAATGAACATATTGGTGATGAGAGCGGTGCGTGGTGCCGGTCCGGCAGCGGTCCAGTCCTCGGGAAGCTCGGCCCGACTGTGTGCCGCAGCCTCGGACTCGAGACACTTCCATACCCTGCTATCAGCGGGTCACCTTATCGAGAGGGCAAACGTCTCTGAGCAAAATAAAATGTACAAAGAGCTGGCCACTTTTATTTCCAATCAGCTTTCTAGAAATTTAAAACTCTCGTGTTCTTAAATTGATTGACTGTATTTTATTCCCGTTAAATATGTTGTCTATGCTGCTCCCATGAATTTAAGATATGGAAGTAAGACTAATTTAAGTACTTAGAACCTATAAAGAGTACGATACGGTAACGTTTTTCTATAAATTGCATTTGAGAACATCGAAGAAGGAGGCACGATCACGCACTTGATCAGTTCGTGATAATTATCTTGTTTTGCTAAATAATGTTAGTAGGTACTTATGATAGAAAAACGTATGTAAGTAGAAATATCTCCCTATTACTGGACTCAGGTCTTTCTCATTCAAAACAATATCACAAAAAATACATTATAACGTTGAAAACAAAGACGTCCACTGCTGGACATAGGCCTCTTTTATGAATCTCCACAACGTCTACAGTGTACTCCCGCAGCTTTCACCAGGTTGTCTGACCACCTTTGTTTGGTCTGCCTACTCTGAGTCTTCCGGTTCGCGGTCTCCACTCAAATAACTTCAGTTAAAAAATTATAAAATGTGTGTTTAAGATCTATTTAGTTACACACTTCACGCAGTGCATCGTGGCCGAGTGTAAGTACCAATCTGGCGCTGATGAAACTCTACAGTGATAGAAATAATGCCTGCCTCTCTGTGATTACGAATTTCGTCGCTTTGACCGATAGCTAAAGGAAAAGTCAATTGTAACGTTAATGACCTCACAAACAAATACGAAGGTACTTAATTTGTTTTGTATTTTTGATATGCCACATTAAACTAAAACAAATTTAAAGGAACTATAATACTGGGTGTTTCTGACAAGGCGGTAATAAATCAAAGGAGGTATTCAGCTCACCATACCTAACAACTTTCCAAAAGAAACATGGGTCGAAATCTCAAAAAAAAAAATTCAGCTGTTCCATACATTGGTTCGATCAGCTGACAGGGTCAATGTACGGGACAGGTGGTTTTCGTTTTGAGATTTCGACCCATGTTGCTTTAGGAAAGTTGTTAGGTATGGTGAGCTGAATCACTCCTTTGATTTATTACCGCGTTGTCAGAAACATCCTGTATAATAAGCATTCGGTAAACACCACTATTTGCTCTACATAGCTCTACTCACAGCGTTAGGACTAAGTAATAAAGGACAAATTAAAATTTATCGCTGAGCTCGTAGATGAAAATTATTAATTTATTAAAGATAGATAGATTATAGATAGGTTATAGATTGCTTGATGAATAAGCCGGATAAATGTAGGTACCTATGTATAGTTGTATAAAAAACAAGAGCCAGCAGCCCCTGAATTACGGCCATTTTACAATATTGCTTTGCATCTTCTTTTTTGACTTTGACACTCTAGAGGACGAAAAGCAATATTGCAAATGTGACCGTAATAGTACCCCAGAGGGTTTATTACGGCTGCTTTTGCAATATTGCTTTGCGTCCTCCAAGTGTCAAAGTCAATACAAAAAAAACGCACAGAGGACGCAAAGCAATATTGCAAATGTGACCGTAATAGTACCCCAGAGCACATTGTAAATAGTCAATGAGTCTCTAATGTCACCAAATAGAGATAGGTACTATTCTGGGTGTCTTGCTTTGTACAGTGGCGGTTTAGGACGGCGACGGCGTAACAGATTTGTCTATGGTCTCGTGCGCCCTAGACTGTAATAACAAAGAACAAGAACTATTTTTCAATACAGAAAAATTGGAAGTGTTACGCCACCAGAAAGTAGGTAGGTACTTACATGATATGTCAAAGGATTCCATAACTGGACCGTTTAAAAAAACTAGTTTCGTCCAGTCCTTTCCGATCTCTTTCTACGTTGAAGTTGAAACCCGGGATAAGTTGGTAGCTGATAAGGAGAACGAGTGTGCAAACAAAGTGATAATAAATTAATAATTTATAGAGATGTGCTATCGGTTCAAAATAAAATATATTGTAATTTTGCATTCAAAGTTAAATAATAAAAAAAGTTTAATGTAAAAATTTCGTCTTATGTATAAAGTTTACGGTATATAAGGTTGTGGCGAATCATCCCCACTCATCTTGTACATACCAACGACAACCAATCCACCATCCATATTCTCTATGTCTGTAAATAGCTAGCTTTGTCATTGTCATCCGTCACGGCCATTATTCGTCTTACTACCATTCTGTAACCATGTTGTAAATAAACATCCAGTCGACTAAGCAAAGAAAGAGTTTCTTTTGTAGATCAGTAAAGGGATGGAGCTGCGCTCCCAAATTGGTGACCACCGACTTTTTCTCAAGTTTTAAAGTAGGTACCAGACACGAGTACCTACACATGTACCACGTCGCTCACGAAGGGAGCTCCGACCTGAAAAGACCCTGCCAAGCGACCCAGAAAGGTACAACAAGCATTATTTTCTTAGACTACGAGTCGAAAGCAAAGGGTGAGTGATCAGCTCCTTCTTATCCTACATCAGAGATCCAGGAAACCTCGGTGACAGTTTCATGTTTTTTTTCGTAACCTACGACGTTGCCATGGCAACCATCAACGTTTGTTTACTATCGAAGACCACGACAGAAAAAAGTGAATTTTTGTTTTATTTTTAGGCTGCGTTCACACATGTCGCGATTTGTGTGCGTTTAAATTTCAATTTTTTTTTTTTTAAATTTATTACTTCTACATACAAATGCTGTTTTCATTTTTAATTTATTTTTTTAGCATACAGTTATATTAATTAATTTTATAATACTCTGCTTATTTATTTTTTTTTTTTTCTTGTGTGTTTTGCTTTTGCGCCCTGACCATTTAATTTGAATTAATTAAATTTTTAATATGGACAATTCTACAAACGCTCATGAACCTGATGCTGCTGGTAGCGCTATTCAAGATCACTACGCAGCCTTGCAAAATCGGATCGATGCGCTGACGCAAGCTGTCGCAACCCTCGAGAGTCGACGTAGAAGCTCTGATGGCTCACGCGAACGCGCAGACAGTCAAGATACCTGTCAGCAGAACTCTTCGCGTCAACGCCATCGCGATCTTTGCTGGTATCACTGCCATTTTGGTGCCAGCGCCAACAAATGCGAGCGTAGATGCAAATGGAATTCTCATAGCAGCCATTTAAACTGGAGCAGCGGTCGGTAGTGGCGAGTACCGACCGCCCCCTTTCAAGTCATCGACTTTTCGTTTCTGACCGGCATTCTAGAGTAAGTTTTCTGATAGATACCGGTTCAGACATATGTTGTTTTCCACGTCGATTACTAAACGGTCGCTATACCAACACCGGTTTATCCCTCTCTGCTGCAAACGGTAGCTCCATCCACACATACGGAAATATCAAACTGAGTCTAGACCTTGGACTGCGACGTCAATTTCGCTGGGACTTCATCATCGCAGATGTCGACGTTCCCATAATCGGGTCAGATTTTCTATCGTTTTACCATTTATTACCTGATTGCCGCAGCGGCACACTCCGCGACGAGCTAACTAGTCTTTCTGCATCAGGAGTTGACCGCAATATTAAACAGCCGAGCATAAGAACGATCAAAAAACCTTCATTAGATTCATCATTTAATCAAATATTTTTGGAATTCCCTGAGGCAACCCGCCCTCCAGCTCTTGGTCGTACCATTAAGCATAGCACTATGCATTACATTACGACAACGGAGGGGCAACCCGTTACGTCACGCCCGCGCCGTCTTGCGCCGGAAAAATTACAAATTGCCCAGAAGGAATTTGCTGACATGGTGTCTGCAGGTACCGCACGTCCGTCTAGCAGCTCCTGGTCATCGCCTCTGCATCTCGTTCCTAAAAAGAACGGGATGTGGAGACCATGTGGCGACTACCGAGCCTTAAACGCTCGCACTGTGCCAGATCGGTACCCCGTGCGTCATATCGGGGACTTTAGCCACAATTTAGCTGGTTCAACGATCTTCAGCACGCTAGATTTGGTAAAAGCGTACCAACAAATCCCTGTTGCTAGTGAGGACGTATGCAAAACAGCCATCACTACTCCTTTCGGCCTTTTCGAATTCCCTTTTATGGCGTTCGGGTTACGTAACGCAGGCCAGACGTTCCAGCGTTTCATAGACGAGATCCTCAGGGGACTTGATTTCTGTTTCCCGTATATTGACGATATCCTCATCTATTCGCGTGATCCTGAGGAGCACACGAAACATCTGCGCATCGTCCTGCAACGTCTCGTTGACTACGGCGTTGTTGTCAATGTAGAGAAGTGCGTCTTAGGCGCTAGCGAGGTTATCTTCCTTGGATACAAGGTTTCCAAGGATGGTATTCGCCCACCAGAGGACAAAATCTCAGCTCTTCGAGAATTTCCTCTGCCAAAAACTGCACAAGGCGTTAGAAGATTTCTTGGCATGGTTAATTACTACCGCCAGTTCCTTCCTAACGCTGCCAAAATGCAAGTTCCACTAGTCGATTTCTTGACAGCGACGAACTTAAAAGGTACTAAGGACATGCCTTGGACGCCCGAGTTAGAGCGTGCTTTCTACGCTTGTCGGGATTCACTCTCAGAGGCCACTCTACTTGTACATCCTAAACGAGGTGCTCGCTTAGGTTTGTACACAGACGCCTCCAGCACTCATGTTGGGGCATGCTTACAACAGTGGTCGCATAATGGTTGGCAACCCCTCGCATTTTTCAGCAAAAAGCTGACACCGAACCAAAGTACATGGCCCGCGTATTACCGTGAACTTTTCGCAGTATACGCGGCTGTTCAACATTTCCGGCACATTTTAGAGGCGCAACATACAACCATCTTCACCGACCATAAACCATTACTTTACGCATTCATCCAACGCCGCGAAAAGTTGCCCCCACCTCAACTCAATCAACTCACTTTCATCTCACAGTTCACCACGGACATTAAACATATTAAGGGAGAAGACAACGTCGTCGCCGATACGATGTCCCGCGTTGAGACAATCTCGCTTGAGGACGATTTAGAGTCCCTGGCGAAAGCTCAGCAAGCGGAGGACGTTGTCAACATTGCCGGACAGTATCCATCCCTCAAAATCAAGCCCACTCTCATACCCGGTTCCAACATCTCCATTCTTTGTGACGTTTCGACAGGCAAACCCAGACCATTCCTGCCAGAGCAGTGTCGACGGGCCGTATTCGAGCGCTTGCACGGATTAAGTCATCCCGGCGCTCGTGCTTCGGCACGCCTGGTAGCTGACCGCTACGTCTGGCCCGGCATGGCTAAAGACTGCCGCACTTGGGCACGTGAGTGCATCGCTTGTCAAAAGTGCAAGGTTACTCGCCACGTTACCTCCCCACTCGGCAACATTAACACTCCATCCGGTCGATTTCTTCACGTCCACCTCGACATCATAGGTCCCATGCCATTTTCCAACGGTTTCACTTACTGTCTCACCGCGATCGATCGTTTTTCACGCTGGCCCGAAGTTTGGCCCATGACATCGATCACAGCCGAAGAGGTCGTTAGCAAATTCATACACGGTTGGATTTCCCGTTTTGGCGTACCGACTACTGTTACAACCGATCAGGGACGCCAGTTTGAATCTCATTTATTCAACAGGCTAATGGATCTAGGCGCCACCAAACGGGTTCGTACAACGAGCTATCACCCCCAAGCCAATGGGATGGTAGAACGTTTCCACCGTCATCTCAAGGCCGCACTCATGTGCCACGCGACTTCTTGGCATAACGCTCTTCCATTTGTTCTGCTAGGCATCAGGTCGGCACTCAAGGAAGACTTGAATCACTCGGTCGCAGAAGCCTTATACGGAGAACCGCTACGCCTACCAGGCGAATTTTTGGTGCCTAGCGATTTTTCCAAACCCGTTGACGATGATTTTGTCGCACGGCTGAAGCGAAAGCTTTCTGAACTGCGTCCTGTACCGGCATCACGCCACACGGAACCCAAGACGTTCGTTTTCAAAGAACTTTCAAACGCATCGCACGTCTTCCTGCGTGATGACACCGTCCGACGTTCTCTGCAGCCACCTTATACTGGTCCTTACAAGGTTTTGCAGAGAAATGATAAAACTCTTACCTTAGAGATCTCTGGAAGGAGATCCGAGGTAAGCATAGACCGCACCAAACCTGCTTATGTTACATCTGATTTAGAACGAAACCCATCTCTCCTCAGTGCAAAGCAGCAGCAACCAGTTGACAGCGCCACAAAGCTTTCGGTGAATGGCGCTCCGCAACGTCCGGTCATTACCGTTTCTCCTAAAAAGTCTATCCTACGAAAAGTCGCGCCTTCTAAAGCATCTGCACAACCCACAACGACACGGTCAGGCCGCAGAGTCAAATTTAGGGACATTTTAAATTTGTGAATGATGCGTTATAGATGTCAGATTTGAATTTATTATTTTGTTGATTAAAATATTCTATTTTATTCGTACGTTTAAATATAAAATAATTTAGTTTTTCTTGTACAGTGATTTTTTTATACGTTCTGTGTTGTATTATGTTGTGTCATTTGTATATTTTTGTAATTAATTTTTTTGTTTGTGTTTAAACCCTAGTTTATTTTTCTCCGTAGGGGGGTGGTGTGGCGAATCATCCCCACTCATCTTGTACATACCAACGACAACCAATCCACCATCCATATTCTCTATGTCTGTAAATAGCTAGCTTTGTCATTGTCATCCGTCACGGCCATTATTCGTCTTACTACCATTCTGTAACCATGTTGTAAATAAACATCCAGTCGACTAAGCAAAGAAAGAGTTTCTTTTGTAGATCAGTAAAGGGATGGAGCTGCGCTCCCAAAAGGTATCAATAGCTCAATTAGATTAGATGTAGTCTAATTGACTTTCAATGAGTAATATCTTGTATCCTATATTGAATAAAGAATTATTTGATTTGATTTACCTACCTACTTAAATAAGTTCTTGTTGAGAGATAGGATACAGAATCATTGTCTAAGGGCGTAAAGCTGGCAACAAGGGCTTGTTGGCGCTGGTTCGAAAAATGTATAGAAAAAAAATACCTGTGGCCCAGGAGCATCTAGTCTCGTAAACTTACGATTATACCTACTTCTATTCTAGGTACTATTACTCTAGTAACTTTGATCCTGTAATAATAGCAGAATGAAGATACTATCAAAATTTCGAGAATCACAATTCTTGACCAAATCGTAATTATAATATTAATAAAAGTATTGCTTAACTTTATTACGATTGGGTCAAGAATTTTAGCTTTATACCTGAACTAGTCGACCCGGCGAACTTCGTACCGCCTAAACTATTAATATTTTGTGCATGTATTATACTTATAAACCTTCCTCTTCAATCACTCTATCTATTACAAAAAGCCGCATTAAAATCCGTTGCGTAGTTTTAAAGATTTAAGCATACATAGGGACAGACGCGGGAAGCAACTTCATTTTATACTATGTATTGATGATGATACGCCTTAAATTAGATTTTCATTATAAACTAACTAATCAGAAGCTATTTTATAGGTTTGTATGTACCTATAACATTTCAGATCAGACAAAAAATAAAGTAAACTGCCATCCCAAGAAGTTATATTTAATTACAATCAATGTTTAAATTTTTCGTCTAGGCTAGGTAAGTATCTAAAATCTTATTAGTTGGAAGACGGACATCAATTATAAAATCTGTACAAAATTATCTTTCAAATAGGTATCTGCTAACCTTTCGAAAATAACAAACAGTTTATCAGGAACTTATTATACATACATACCTATATTTTAATTAAGTATTATGCCTATATTTATTCAGGTCGTTTTAAGAACTTTGCCTATGTGTTAATTGCCTTTGATTGCATGTTATGCTAAAACCTTAGAAAAGAAAAGAGGCCCTCGCTGAGCAGTATTGATTGCAGTCATTTACAGTCGAGTCGGAGTTCGGAGAAGGACTCCAAACTGTAAAAATTTTACTCTTTTTCTCTGCTCAAATTTTATAACAACAGTTGAATTAAGACAGATAGGTGCCGTGAGTATACGCTCGACGTGGAATGCAACGGCCCAGGCCAGTACTAAAATAATGTACTTACTCGTTAATTAACAACTTTTCCGAGTAGTAACTTGAGAGAGTAAACTCAAAACATTGACCGACTGTGTATGTCAGCCTTATTTATGTAAGAAACTAGGAACTAGGAAATTAAAAGCTTTAAACTACTGAAAACCTTGTTGGCTACGGCTAGGTACAGTCACGGACTAGGAGGCCGTAACAGATTTGTCTATGGTTTCGTCAGCCCTAGACTGTATTGCCAAAGAACAAGAGCTATTTTGCAATACAGAAAAACCGGAAGTGTTACGCCGATCGTGTCCGCCACTGTAGGTACCTCACGGTTTCTCGCAAGCATAACGTGCGAAGGTGTACGACGGTACCCTACCACAAACATTTCAATAATTATCATCCATGAGAGTTTTGAAACCAGAGTCATGGTAGGTAAGTATAACGCTATTGAAACGATATCCTGATCGAAAGCACTCAGAAAAAAAGCGTCATCCTTTATTTTCTTTCCTAAAATTTTTTAAAACTAATAAAACTTGTAAATTTCCCGCGCGTGTTTTTTTTTTGGTCAAAAGATTCGGAAGTTCGGGAACTCTGGGAACTATCCGTACCAACTTGCAAATGCTAAATATTGATCATTTTCAATTCAACTAAGTATGTACTGATTGATTGAATTACGAATATTGTATATTTTTTGATTGATTGATTGATGTCTTTGTTTCGTTTGTTTGTTTACTTTAAAAGAAATAAAGAAATTTACTAAGTTTTTACTTAATTTTCGTTTTTAATAAAATAAATAAACAATGAAACACCAAAGAACTTCCCAAAATGAAAACGAGCAATTAGCACCCTCATCTACAAAGGATAATAATTATATTCACTTCTTGGACTACATTAATTCAATTGATTTTGATTTACAAAACCTGTGTCGAATTTGCCTTTTTGTAAAGGATGAACTGGTACCTTTGTTTACTTCTAATCAAGAGAGACTTTCTAAAGTCTCAGGTGATCCTATAGACAAGATACTGGCCTCGGTTTTTTCTCTTGAGGTAACTGAAACTTTACTTTCTATTATCATTTAGTTGCAACTAATTTTACACAGGAATCAATGAAGTTTTTAAATTTTAGGTACTTTTAGACGACACGATGCCAAGCCAAGTATGTTCTGATTGCCTGAAAGAGCTTGACCAGTGTTTACAGTTTAAGGAAAAATGCAAAAGCTCTGAGAGCATTCTGCAGTCTTTACTCAAGGGAGAGTTTATAAAAGATGAACATTCCTTATCCAGAAGCACCTCTCCCGTTTCCAGTCATGGTTATGAAATAAGGTAATTAGAGTGCTTGCCAGATAAGTGTGCGCTTTGTAAAAATATGAACCACTTTACAATTAGCATGAAAAGTAAGTTTAGCTACCAGTTGCGCCCGGACTTATTTTAACTTTTCCTAGTTCATAAAATTATAACCAGACTTTTTTGCTGCTACAACTAAACTATCAGGTTAAACTACACTGAACTTGGTCAAAAATTTTCTTTTTGAAAAATAATTTCTCAGTACCGCAATATTTGTAAAAAATTTGATATAATTATTCTATTTTCAGTAATTCACCAAAGAAAGCTGGCCAAGATAGTAGCATTAACCATAACCAAAGTATAACATCAAAAACACCTATAAAAAGAAAAACTAAAAAGTAAGTTAGTTTAAAGTTATTTGCTCTATGCTTTTTAATCAGTTGATTAAATTTTTCTTATGATTTTGGGTACATAGGTACTTACAATAATTAATTTATCTTATTTCAGAAAACGGAAACATGACAATGTTGAAGTATCAGGTAAGTAAATATTTTGGGATTGTTCAAGTACTTATTGATATTATTAGAATTTTGAAAAAAAAATCTTTTAATTTTCAGATTCAGTAACTAAAGCCAAAAATAGGAAACGCCACAGTTGCAATTTGTGTCCAGAAGTAAGTACCTGCAACAGTTTTTATTAGGTAAATTGTTTTATCTAAGCTGATTTACTGAACCAGTATATTAGCTGTTTAGCTAGACATACTGATTATACAGAACCGCAGTATAATTATCGCGCGCGAGCGCATCGCTTTTTAAACCACTTCAAATAAGGAGGTCCTAGGTATGATTGACCTGTATGTATGTATGTTTTTCCACGATTATATTGTGTTAAGTTGAACCGATTATGATGCGGTTTTCAGAATAGTATTAGTTAAAACCTAATCAATAAGCGCACATAATCGACCTCATAATGACGGCCGTAACAGGGCTGTCTCGCTTCTTAACTCTTCCCTCCGACTAATATACGTGAGATAGCATGCGTTCGGCCTCCATTTTCAAATTGTTTCTTTATCTGCGCGTATTATAGAAGATGTTGGTGCTTAATACCTCTATTTTAACAGACTTAGAAAAAGAGGAAATTCTCAGTTTATGCATCTGAAAGTTTATTGATTATTGATATTGTGTTTGTTGTTTTTAAAAAAACGAGCTGTCCCGGCTTACTTCGTTACGCCATAGAATATAAGATACTACTAAAGACTTGGCACTATAGACTATGTTCTTTCGACTGCCCAGAATGGGCATATAAAAAAACAAACAACAACAACAAACCACCTGTCAAAATATGTAAACAACGGAAAAAATATTGCACCTTGGGTTACATTATTTGAGTTTAAGTAGGAATCCCTAATTTTTTGAAAATCTAATATAGCCTATGTCACTCGGGGATAGTGTAGCCAGTGAAAGAATTTTTCAAATCTGTTCAGAATTTCCGGAGCCTAATTGTTGGAATCTTTACCAACATAAAGTAAAGAACTATGTATAGAGTATTCTCTTTGATTTGACATGTTCTAATTTTAAGTTCTTTTCTCTTCAAATAAATTGTTCGCACGATGAGCACGTGTTTCTTTACTAAGACCAGGGCCTATAAAACTAAAATAAATACAGTCCACTAATTACCAACCACATCTTTAAACATGGTCCTTCGAGCCGGATATGAACCAGCGACCTATGGATAAACCTATGGATATCTTTGTCGTTACAAACAAACAAATCTTTCCTCTTTATAATATTGGTATAGATAACTTTTCTTTCGTGCTGCAGTCGTTATCTTCAGCAGAGGAACTGCTAGCCCACCAGTCTTCAAGCCACGCGGCGGCGCGGCCCTGCCCGCTGTGCGCGCGCCGCTTCCTGTCGGCGCGCGACCTGGCGCTGCACGCCGCCGAACATTCCTCTGCCGATTTCAAGTGCTCGCTCTGCCACAAGACTGTTTCTAGTGAGTCACACTAGTCACTACGGTAGCGACTTATGAAAAACTAGTGACCGACTGAAACATGATTTTCAGCCGAAACCGAAACCGAAAACGAACCTTCGGTCTAGGCCTCAGAGTAAATTTCCTCAGAATAAGTTTCGTCCGAAACCGAAACTCACGTGGCCTTGTGAAAATTGGGCGCGAGGCAGCTCGTGCGAGCCAGCTCCGCTCTCGTAACTCGCATTACCGAATTCCTCCGAGATGAGCCGAGCGACGCCCGAACATCGAGTTTCGTTTTCGGCAAAAGTTTCGGCCGTTTTTAGCCGAAACCGAAACTAGATTTTTTGGCCGAATCTGGCCGAAACCGGAACGGAACCTTAGGTCGTACTATATTAAAAAACTATTAAAAACGTATAATTTCGCCAGTATAAATAAAAAATGCAAAAACAAAAGAATATCGCGCCACACCCAACAACAATGTTGCATCTCCTGTCTTTAAACAACAATGTTGCATCTCCTGTCTTTAAACCTCCTTTAAACCCTTCGAAAGTGACAAACTGTTAAGATTTGGCGGCCATCTTGTTTTCACATTTCTTAGTCTGTGAGATACATAAAGTGGCCGTCACAGACGGTTGTTTTTAATGTTTATGTTCAAAATTAGTATAAAAAATTGATGTCAATCAGTTTCAATCAATCATCCAATGGTGTCATGGACATATGCCGTCACATGGAATGCTAGACTGTCTTTCATAGAGAATCACAGACCAAAATATTTAAATTTTAACGGCGGCTATTGGCGGCCATTTTGTTCCATTTTATGGATGTCTCACAGATGCGGAAAAATCGCATCCGCCATCTTATTCCATAAAATGGATGTCTCACAGACGAAGGGACAACAATGTTGCATCTCCTGTCCTTAAACAACAATGTTGAATCTCCTGTCTTTAAACAACAATGTTGCATCTCCTGTCCTTAAACAACAATGTTGCATCTCCTGTCTTTAAACAACAATGTTGCATCTCCTGTCCTTAAACAACAATGTTGCATCTCCTGTCTTTAAACAACAATGTTGCATCTCCTGTCTTTAAACAAGAATGTTGCATCTCCTGTCCTTAAACAACAATGTTGCATCTCCTGTCTTTAAACAACAATGTTGCATCTCCTGTCCTTAAACAACAATGTTGCATCTCCTGTCTTTAAACAACAATGTTGCATCTCCTGTCTTTAAACAAGAATGTTGCATCTCATCTCATCATAATGTTGCATGTATAGCAAAGTCCCGGCTGGCGCGGCACGTGGCGCGGCACATGGACGGCAAGCGGCACGGCTGCGCGCTCTGTCCGCGCGCCTTCAGCGAGCTGGGGGCGCTGCGCCGCCACGCGCGCGCGCACGCGGGCCTGCCGCCGCACAAGCCGCACGCCTGCCCGCACTGCGACAAGAGGTGCGTGGTGCGTCCTCTCGTGCCGCATGCGGACTGGTGAAAGAGATCATGAAATGTAATATGAGAGAAGCATTTCATAAGTGTAGACGCGGGGCGCGCACTGAGAGTTGAAATGCTCAGTTTGTGTGCTAAGTGAACATGGTTCGTGCGCGAATTCTGTCAAAACATTGGAAATTCTGTTATATTCATGTTCGCTTTCAGCAGTGAGTTGTGTAAGTATCCTACAGTTACGCCATCGCCAAAGCCTGTTTTTGTGTTGATCTCCGAACAATGCCATGCATGCTTTTTGTTACTTTAAAGTTTATAAAAAAAAAACCTAAATAATGAATCTTATCAGATTAACTGTCATAAAATGAGTTTTTCGAAAGAAAATAATATGGTCGCTGGAGCCAAAAAGTTCACGAGTGGCAGACCCCCTCCAGTACACTTTAAGACCGGTCGGTATGGCGATTTGTGGGTGAGGGAGTTATGCCCAGCAGAAGACGTCTTTTGGCTGAGATAATGATAATGAGTACTTAAATAAATTGATTCCATTATTTTTTTTAAATACATCCCTTGCTCGCTACGCTTCAAAGTTCAAAATACTCCCTTTGTTTGATATTCATGTGACGTTGAGACGCTACAAGCTACAAGTAGTACCTCGGCCTGGGCGCAGGTTCCCGGACCGGGCCTCGCTGCGCGCGCACGGCGGGCGGCACTCGGGCGCGGCGCCGAGCGTGTGCGCGGCGTGCGGCGCGGCCTTCCGCTCGCCGCGGCTGCTCGCCTCGCACGCGCGCGTGCACGACCCGCACAAGCCTTATCCCTGCCAACACTGCGACAAGCGGTGAGACTAAGGTTTCAAACGCACAGGCGGATTTTTTCCGCGCGGTTCTTATGTAACATATTGAAACCTTTGGAAGTGTCCGCACCAGCGGATAAAAAACTGCGCGGATAAAAATCCGCTGTTGCGGTTTTATTTCCGCGCGGATAAAAATTCGCCCGTACGTTCGGGGACTATGAATAAGGTTGAAAATGAAATAGCAACCTTTTAAACCGCGCGGAAATAAAATCGCAACAGCGGATAAAAATCCGCCTGTGTGTTCAAAGCCTTAATGATACTTTCAGAATCTGATTTCAGTTGAAGCAAAGAGGAATTTGAAAATAAACTCCGCGCCAGAAGTATGTGCGCTACTGGAGACGCACCCGACTGACTTATCTGACACGCACTCTTGGGTTCTGGTTCTTTAAGGTTCTGCAAGCACCAACCAGCCCACCACATTTCAATGTGTTTATTTTAATTAATAAGTTGTTCTATGTCAACTCTGTTAAAATAAGAAACGGAATGCAACTCCTTTACGACCAGCCCTAACCTTAAAGGACAGTTTCCTTGTTATAAAATAAATGTCTTTTTAAATTCCGAACACTAACCATTAAAATTAACCGGTTGACATGTCGCGTTGTATACAGGTTCCGGCACGCGTCAACGCGCGCGGTGCACGAGCGCACGCACACGGGCGAGCGGCCGCACGTGTGCGCCGCGTGCGGCCGCCGCTTCCTGCAAAGCTCCAACCTCACTCTGCATATGCGCGTGCACACCGGTCAGTCGCCACACTCTACATTAGCATCACACCACGCTATACACTAACACTAAGCACCGTTCTACACTAGCACCAAGCACCGCTCTACACTAGCACCAAGCACCGCTCTGCTCTAGCACCAAGCACCGCTCTGCACTAGCACCAAGCACCGCTCTCCACTAGCACCAAGCACCGCTCTACACCAGCACCACGCCATACTATACACTAGCACCACGCCACGCACTACACTAGCACCAAGCACCGCTCTACACTAGCACCAAGCACCGCTCTACACTAGCACCAAGCACCGCTCTACACTAGCACCAAGCACCGCTCTACACTAATACCAAGCACCGCTCTACACCAGCACCACTATACACTAGCACCACGCCACGCACTACATTAGCACCAAGCCCCGCTCTACACTAGCACCAAGCACCGCTCTACACTAGCACCAAGCACCGCTCCACACTAGAACCCAGCACCGCTCTACACTAGCACCAAGCACCGCTCTGCACTAGCACCAAGCACCGTTCTACACTAGCACCAAGCACCGCTCTACACCAGCACCACGCCACACTATACACTAGCACCACGCCACGCACTACACTAGCACCAAGCACCGCCATTCTATACACTTGCATCACGCCACGCCACGCTCTACACTAGTTATCGCTCTACACTAGCACCACATGAGTAAAAGGAATTAAAACGGAAGTAAAGCGTTTACATCTTACGTATACCGTGGCGGTGAGTGTTTCGATGAACGAGCAACTAACTACGAAAGTATGTTTGCTTGAAGCTATGTCCCCGTTTTGATTACTTTCATTATAAATAATTTTTGCACTAAATACTTTTTTATCCCATCCACTCGAAAAGTAGCATTTTTGTTACTGTTCTATAGTCGTCAAGTTCCTCATTATTCGGATGCGGTTTATAGCCGGTCAATAATGAATTTCCATACATTCTTCTTAATGTTTTTACTTACTACCTCACTTTTTCTTACGTGCTGACTGGGCATTCTTTTTACATCTATACGAGCTTTCCCGGCTTACTTCGTTACGCCATAGAATATAATCAATATATATAAAACTCTTCCGTTACTGACTGACTGACTGACTGACTGACTGACTGACTGACTGACTGACTGACTGACAGACAACGCAGAGCCGAAACTACTGGGCGTAGAAAGCTGAAAATTTGCACGTGGGTTCCTTGGGCAGTGTAGGTGAGCACTAAGAAGGGATTTCCCGAAATTCCCACGGGAACGGGAAAAAACGGGATTTTTGTGTTTATGAGAAATCTGCGCGGGAAAAACCGCTGGGCAGCCTCTAGTATACTACAAAAGACTTGGCTCTATAGACTATGTTCTTTTGACTGCACAGAATGGCTGAATAAAAAACAAACAACAACAACAACAAACCAACTGTCAAAATATGTAAACAACGGAAAAATATTGCACCTTGGGTTATATTATTTGAGTTTAGGTAAGGATTCCTAATTTTTTGAAAATCTAATATAGCCTATGACACTCGGGGTTAATGTAGCTTCCTACCAGTGAAATAATTATTCAAATCGGTTCAGTATTTCCGGAGCCTATTCGTTACAAACAAACAAACAAACAAATCTTTCCTCTTTATAATATTGGTATAGATGAATAATAATAGCTGGTTGCGTGCAGGCGAGCGGCCTTACGCGTGCGCGGCGTGCGGCCGGCGGTTCGCGTCCGGCTCCGCGCTCAGCAACCACCGGCGCACTCACGACCGACGGGACGAGTAAGATATTATACACATTGCGTCTTTTGTCATCTAACGGCCCAAAATACCAATGTTCATCAGAACCGAGCAAATCAAACATTATGTAGAGGTATTACTATAAGCGCGTGCTCCGCTTAAAAATAGTCTCGTAGTAAATACTACGTATAGTCTTAACTTGACCCGCAAGGCGATCGGTTGGGAAAGTGTTAAGCGATAGGGCCGCCCCTTCCAATCAAGTGTTTTCATTTAAAAAATCTTAATTAAGTTCATTGATTGCACCTAAAGTTTATTTCTATAAGAATTCTCTTATATCTCATAACTGACTTAGGTTCTGATGTATTAAGTTACTTGTTTTGTGTTTTTTATTGTAATAAGATAAATATAGTTTGTTTTATTAACAGAATTACTTCCAAAGAGCTGCGTACAAACGTTGATCAAGAAAAACCGATAGCGTCAGCTGCGCAAGAACAAAAAAACAAAGGTAGAGAATTAATATAAACATTTGTAACATCACAAACAAACGCAAAAAACTTTTACGGAAACTTTATGTACTTATCGTTTTCTTACAGCCACCAAAAACATAGAATGCAGTTACTGCCCAAAGAAGTTCAACTGGAAATCCCAACTAACGAGGCACATGAGGACACACGAGCCGAAAACGCAACAGAAAACACCAAATCAACAGTTACTTTTAGTGCAGAGAGTGTACGATGTACCGAAATACAATTGTACGGAGGAAGTGGTTTTAGAAGAAGTCTCTGGAGATATAATATTGGACAGTTTACCGATAGAAGTTATACAAGAAAATGATTTGCCGATGGAAGTGTCGCAAGAAGATGATTTGCCGATGGAAGTGTCGCAAGAAGATGATTTACCGACGCACGTTTGTCTGACGAAAAACGGGTTGCAGTCGGTGAGCGAAGTGCAGTTGGTGAAAGGGGTGCAGTTAGTGAGCGAAGTGCAGTCAGTGAGAGAAGTACAGTCAGTGAGCGAAGTGCAGTCAGTTAGCGAAGTGCAGTCAGTGAGAGAAGTGCAGTCGGTGAGAGAAGTGCAGTCAGTTAGCGAAGTGCAGTCAGTAAGCAAAATGCAGTCGGGAGTGAGTTACTGCCTCGACCAAAGCCTACTGCATATACACAGCGCGCCTGGACAACTCACTATTAGTCAGATCACCAGCAAAATGACTGCTAATTTTGAATAGTCTTTATGTGTTATACCTCTATTAATGCTAAGTAAAACATGGTTTTTTAGAATGGTTAGAATGATTAAGGTCTTGCTAAAGAACTGCGCAGAAAATCTTTTACCTATCTATAATTTTATTAATGAGGAATCGATAGATAATGTAGGCGGACATGACCTAGGGCACTAATTACCTTGTCTGCGGAGGATTTAGGTTTTATACCAAAGTTTATAGAAGAGATAAATGTTTTTTTTTATAGATTACTAGTGTCCGACCGGTTTCGGCCGGAAAACCAGTTTCGGTCGGACTTAAATTAATGATTATTTCAATTATTACTTATCTATCTACAAACAGAATTTTATAACTATTGTATTTCTCTTTGAGACATAGAAAGTTTGTAATGGCTCTAAATACTGCGTGCGATATTACTATATGGATGCTTATGGAAGCTCTTGTTATTCTCATATGTTCCTAAACTTGCCATAACATACTTCGTGATTGTATTGAATTGTATAAGTTTTGTATTTTTGAAATGATTTTGCTACTGTTATTTTAATTATTCTGCTAATAATAAGAAAGAATTATAATTATTTCAATTTAACAATTTCGTTCCACTTTTGTATGATTGATTAAGCTTTTTTTGTCCAATTTATAAAAATAATATTGAGATTTTTTTTCTGTTTTATGAAGGGGTTAAATAAAAATGATAACATACAGTCTTGAACCGTTTTATTTTGATAAACTTAAACAAAAATACTTACTTTTTTCATAAATCTAAAATCTATTTTACAAATAATCAAAAATATAATAAGTAAATGCTAAGAATTAGAACCACGATGTCTTCTTGCCCGCCGCGTACTTTTGCATGTTGACTAGCATGGAGTCGTATATTTCTTTAGCGGTCCGGTTCTGCCCGTAGTAGTCTACGAACTCTCCGTCGGGGTTGACTAGGTAGATTATGATTGTGTGGTCCACCTGGGAATACAAACACACCCCAACTATCATTCATCAGCCCCCGCAGCATGACGGACAATTTTTCGAATATGTCGTATCTATCTGTCACTTTTGTCGATCATTTCCATACATTTTCCCGCATTGAAATGTCAAAAGCGATTAAAAGTGACAGTTAGATTCGACAAATAGTCCGTCGTGCTGCGGGGGCGGTTGCTTAAATGAATAGCTAATTTGTTAGCATGCAACAGATACCATATTGCTAACATTAGTAATGGTGATTTGGTAAAAAAATATACCATTAATATTGAAAAAAAAAAAACTAAATCCAGTTTATTTTGCAACTTTTCTCCTTTTATCTATCCAAATGTAGATGCGTGCCAGGTCATTTAAGTCTTAAAACAATTGGCCGATTGATAATTGTTTATTTTGGCCGCGCGCAGACTTATCTGACACGCCATGGCCTCCATGTATTAAGAGCCAGTTTACCGCGATGCTAGCGCCATTCGCGAAAAAAATTAATATCTTTTAAACTAAGGCAAATATCAAAAATGTGGCACAGTATGACACTATATAATCTTGATTAGTATTTTTTGAGCCCAGTAAAGTAGTCCTAAATTAAAATAACAAAATTATAAACAGATTTTAGCAACACTCTGTAGCCTTCTTTGGTCTTTAACCTAAAAGCTATACAATCGTGCCCTAAAAATACTAGACTACAATATCTAGTGTCATACTGTGCCCGATTTTTGATATTTGCCTTAGTTTAGAAGATAATTTTTTTTTTCGCGAATGGCGCTAGCATCACTGTCAACTGGCTCTTAATGCATTCTTAGTAATCTGTCTAATTTGCGGTTTTAAATGTGTCTCAACTCAATCAGTAATTTTTAATATCATTTATTGCACTTAGATAATCTTGCTTGGAATTTATATGGAACTGCTGTGTAGCTTTCAGGTTAAAGGTTTAAGAAAGCTACAAAATGTCGCTGCCAAAACTGTCCTCAGGATATAAAACTGTTCATAAAAATCAAACTGACGATGTAGTCGTTGTCCTGGTCCTGCGGGCCGGCGCTGAAGTAGACGCGGTAGGACTTGCACGCGCGCGCGACCTGGTCCGCGCCGCCCGTCAGACCGACCAGCCGCGGGGAGAACTCCGCGCAGTATCTGATGATAGGAGTGTCATAAAATATACTATTACTAGTCGACCCGGCGAACTTCGTACCGCCTAACCTTTTACTATATTGTGCATATATTATACTTATAAACCTTCCTCTTGAATCACTCTATCTTTTGAAAAAAACCGCATCAAAATCCGTTGCATAGTTTCAAAGATAGATAGATAGATAGATAGATAACATATTTATTTTCACTTATAATACTAATACACAAAACATAAAATACACATAAAAAGACAAATAACAATTTTACATATAAAATGTACAGTTCCAAAAGGTGCGAAAAGTATTACAACTGAAAAAAGGCCCCGACTCAGCATCATGTCACAGTTTCCTGTAACGCTGGTATTCTGCCGGCACCAAAATGGAGTGAGGGCGAGGTAAAACATAAAGAAGAAAATATAATGTAAAGAGATACTAAGATGTGTAAAGAACTACATATATACTTCAACATTAATAATATAATAATGGTTCCACAAGTCTAACAAAATAAATAAGATTTTTGCATATAATATAAAGGATAGATTACTTATAATAGATATAATATAGTTAATATAAAGAGATGAAGAAAAATTTAGGTAGGCAAATTTTGCTTTTGCATATCGAGCAGATATTTTTTGTATGCTGATTTAAAAGATTTGACCGAAGTGAACAAACGAAATGGTGGTGGGATATTGTTCCAACACTTTGTTGCCAGATACCTAAAGCTGCCTCTAAAAGCCGCCGTACGGTGACGAGGAAGAGACAGTGGTTGTGCCAGTGATCTTACTTGGTATCTACTTCTTGAGCTTCTCCATGTCAATTTTTCGAAAAGATAAGTAGGCTTTCCCGTTTTAATAATACCAAAAAGCAATGTAGTAAAATAAAACTGTTGTCTACTACTCATCTTTAAGATGTTTGCACTATTGAGATATGGCGTGACATGTGTTCTTGGTGGGATGTTAAAACAGTAGCGAGCGCAGGCATTGAGAGAGATGAGCTTTTGAGTTTTCTGTAATAAGCATGGACCATATGCTGTGATGCAGTAATTTAATTTTGAGAGAATAAGACTATCGCATAAGGTTGTTCGTAAATCGATACTAAGAAACTGTCTTATCTGATAAAGAACCGAAAGACGATAGAAACAGCTTCGAACCAGTTCTAACACATGACCCTCGAAACACAGGTGGTTGTCCATCATCAAGCCTAGATTTCGAGCCGACGAGACTAATTCAATTGGTTCATTATTAATAAGTAACTTTAGATTTAATTGGCATATTGAATTAATTTGATGTGGAGACCCAAGCACCATGTATTTCGACTTGGTAGGGTTAAGGACCAGGTCATTAAGAGAGCACCATTGGAATATTCTATTTAGATCCTGGTTTATTTTAAAAACAGACTCATTTACATCTATTGGTTTCGTAGACACATACAACTGAAGATCATCTGCATATAGATGAAAAGAACTATTTTGCAGGCACCTAACTATATCTGCACTATATAAAATGAAAAGAAGGGGGCCGAGGATAGATCCCTGGGGCACCCCCCTTCCCACCTCACACAGGTCAGAGCTTAAACGAGTTCCATCTGGCTTGGTAATAATAACCTGCTGCTTGCGTCCACTAAGATAACTACGAAACCATTCAACCGCCGAAGGATCAAAACCATAAAACGTAAGTTTGGAAAGCAATGTATTAATATTTATTGTATCGAATGCGCGTGAGAAGTCTAGCAGGACAAGGATAGTACCTTTACCCTCATCACGAGCAGACAAAATATTGTCAATGACATCGATCAGGGCCGTAGCAGTGCTGTGTTTTTTCCTAAAACCGGACTGATACGTAGGGAGAATTGAATTTGATTCACAATAGCTTAGAATCTGGTTGTAAACTACTCTCTCCAGTATCTTAGATAAGTAAGGTAACAAGCTAATAGGCCGAAGATCTTTAAGATTTAAAGGATTACTTATTTTAGGGAGGGGGTTCACAAAAGCAGTTTTCCAAAGCATGGGGAAAGTTGAAGTTTTTATAGATTTATTTACAACAGCCGTTATTACTGATAGGGTATACGGTAGCGTGAGAATAATCATATTCATTGTTATAAGATCTGAGCCCTCAGCGTTAGAGCTGAGAGATAAAATTATTTTGGCAACCGTGTTTTCATCGACTTCAGCTAGTTTGAATGTAGAGTCAGACTTCAAAAATCTATCTTGATTGGGATGTGTCAGATTAGGAATTGGCGATTTATTATTAATAGGAATGTCAAGAAAATGTTTATTAATGCTATTTGGGTCATTGAAAAATTCAGGGAGGTCAAGGGATGTTTTAAAACGTGGAAGAACATTGCGCTTAAGATTAGACCACAGTTTCTTTGAATTATTTGCGTTGTTATTAATGTTTTGATTGAAAAAACTCCTTTTTTCAGCAAGTAGACACGTGTTAACCATACCTTTTAGAGATTTATAATATTTTTCATCGTCAATGGATTTAGATGTGCGAGCCTTTTTATGTGCCTGGTCACGGAGTTTCATCATAAGGCGGATGTTGTCAGTAAGCCATGGCTTTGGATTGTCTTTCTGCAACATCGACTTCATAGGGGCATAGCGGTCAAACAAGGCCAGAATAAAGTTACTAAAAATTGAGACCATTTCGTCCACATCCTTTTTCGAAATAATGTCATCGAAATTGACTGTGGCAAGCTCTGCATTAAAAATATCCAAAGGAATGTCCTTCAGCGGTCTATATGATATACGCCGTGGTTCTATTTTAGCTTTCTTAATCTTTAAGTTGGCGACTACTAAGGCATGAGCTCCTAAATCAGGAATATGATTTACAGACACATTTGATATAGGTGCACCTGTACATACAAGATCTATTAAAGTTTGGCTATGCGACGTAAAATGAGTTGGCTGCACTACAACGTTATTCATATTAAAACAATAAAGAAACTGTTTTATCTTTAAAGTATTTGTATTGTCAGTATCGAGCATGTTCACATTAAAATCTCCCAGCAAAATAATCTGATCATAACGAGTAAACGATGCAATGGAGTCTGTTATGGAATCCAAAAAAGTGTCTAGATTCATCCACTGAGGGCGATAAGCCGTGCCGATAATTATTCTGATCGACCTTACAGACAGAGATAGCCACATTTGTTCAACATCGGCTGGTGACGGAGGGTACGCGATAGTACGCGCTGCGACCCCGCGTCTTATAAAAAAGCCTACACCGCCACCTCGCGAGAAGACGTGAACCGGTCTAGGTCTATGGCGAAATGTATAATTACTCAGATTTGGCGCACGAGCTTCCTGCCCCGAGTGAATCCATGTTTCATTGACTGCGAGTATGTCTGGCATTTCACGCTCAACAGCTACAATAAATTCATCGTGTTTCGTATTTAAAGATCCTGCATTGAAAAGTCCTAACGTAAGTGTTTTATTGTTAATCATTGCGAATTGTTTCGGTTAGAAAGGTTAAACGGAAAGAATTTGATATGTAAATAAAGCAAATAATATATAGAATTGTTATAAGAATAAAATACGTATTTATAATTAAAATTATAGAAAAATACATAAACGTATACGTAAAATAGTAATAAATGAACAGATAAGAATACCAACATATAACACAACACCGAGCCATGCCCAATTCCAGCTGTAAACTCGCGCCAGTAGAAAAAAATACATACATTAAATAACCATAAAACTGTAAAATTGTGACAAACGGCAGTAGAATTAAAAAATAAAAATAAATCCTAAAATAAATTAAATCATACATAAAAATATACTTGGATTTAAAAATAAAATTTAGTACATTTCCATAAAATAAAGCAAAACAAATTTCATAAATAAATTTATGAAGCCTCATCTCACGCCAGAAGAACAATTTACCTATAATTGAAAATAATGAATTTGTAATCACGTGAAGAACAACCACAATTTTATATAAAAACATGATATTATTTTTAAAATAAATATTATAATGCATCAAAATAAACATGCAGTTCAAAATAAAATAGGTTTCGGTTTTAATTTCAAATAATAAAATAAAGCGCATTACATAAACTACTATTCTAACATTAAATAGCAGGTAATGGATAAAGCACAAACAAATATTTAAAATGGAACTTATTTCATAGACATTATTTTCACTGAATAATAAACCCAGAGGTGCAATCAAAAAATGTTGCACTGCCCAAAAAAATAAAACAGCATGCAGTATAATTAAAACATAAAAAAATAAAATATAATATAAAACAGTGCAAGTAAAAAATAAAAGTAAAAAATTAAAATATAAATAATAATAACAAAAGATTTCTGAAGAGATTAAAATTAAATAGTTGCATTTTGTATTAACTATAAATAAAATATCTGTTAATTCATTTAAAAAATTAAAATTAGGACTAGCTTCATTTATCAGACTGCGACTGAGAAGAACCAACTTTAACAGTGCCAAAAACCCGTTCGATGTCTTTTTCGTTACGTATTTGGTTCACTTGTGAACCAAAGTCCCGCTTGACGAAGACCCTGCCTTCTCTAGTCCAGACAAACCGCCAACCCTGGCGACGAGCAGCATCTCGAGTCGCACCGAACAGGACACGATTCGTCTTTGTGAGCCTCTCATTCAAGTAGAACCTTTTAGGTTCATGTGCCGGGAGACCAAGGTCGGCGGTGGTGGCACCACGCCGCACCCTGGCACTGCTGAGGAATTGGTCACGGAGCGAGCGACGAGCGAGGCGTAATACAATAGGACGAGGACGGAGGTCGTTGGTAGCGGTAGCGGGTGCAGGGGGGGCCGCGGTGGCGGCTGCATGCAGCCGGCGCGGACCGACGCGTGATACACTTATTATATCACGCTCCTCCAGAGAAACGCCGAGCTTAATAGCCACCGAGGAAACTATGTGATTGCACGATTCTCCGTCAAATTCCGGCAATCCACTTATTTCGATCTCTGTCAAGAGAGAGACCTGCTCGCGTTCATTTAGCTCGGTTCGCAGCTGAGAGATAGCCTCCTGAAGCCCAGATGAATCAGATGACTGAATATGAAGTTTAGTGTTATTCAGCTCGTCTCTAAGAAGTTTGTTTTCTTGCTCGAGAATTAACACTCGAGAGTTAATTGACTCGAATTTTTTCGATAGGTCCATCAAACTCGCAGCAAGGAAATCGGTAGTTTGACTAAAGTCTGATTTTAATTTTTCGATTGTGTTGCTCAAATTTTTATTTATCTCCTTAGTTAGGCTTTCATTATTTGACGATAATTTACTATCCAGAAGCATAGCAAATTCGGAATAGCCAATAACAGGCTCGTTGCGGCCGCGCATAGTATCGGGCCGAGGAGCGAGACCATTCGGGGGCGTCTTCATTCCATCATTCGATTTTTGCTGATCGTCGTCCTCGCATGACATATCTAGTTCCGGTACATTACGAGAACCCCTACGCGAGGTTACATTGCTGCAGCTTGGACAGGTCCATGAATGCTTCCAGGTCAATATATTCTCTGCATATTTTGCCAATGAGATATTCAGACAGGAATGGTGATATACCTGCCTACATGCTATACAGCAAATTTGTTCGCTTTTATTAACTTCTAGATTGCACACCTGACACGGCATAGTGGAGCTTGCGTGGTGAGATTGCTTTGTGAAAATAAAAATAAAATGTTGTGTTTAATAAATGGTTGTGCCCTCTAGTGGCGAATAGGATGCAAGTGCGGCACCTCCTCAAGAAAGAAATCGATCTGATCGATGCGATGTTAATGATCAATCAATATACTATGCAGGCAGTCGTCGCGTACGTAGTATTATTAACTTGTTGATAGATGGCAGTAGTTAACGACGCACGACGGGTAAACGTAAACAATATTTGAAAGTAGATAGGTGCTACCTATTTCGCAATGCCATAAAACACTGATCTTAATTCTGTAGTTTACGCACTGGATCCAACTTATAAGTCAACTACAGGCACAACGTTAAAACACTCTCGAACACCTTAGACGGCTTAAACGCTTGTTTACGGAAATGCACAATAGGCACAGGGTTCAATGAACCTTGAGACGGTATTCACAGCGGACACTGCCGATAAATAACACAGTTCAGCACTAAACAACACTGGGGTGTATGGACACTTGGCAAATTAATATTTTAAACTCATTTTCAATGTAATTTGACTTGTGAAAACATTAATAATTATTAAAAAATACGGAGCACTTCAAAAGCGATGTTTACAGCGCAACAGTAGCGCCCTCTCCCTAAAGATATAGGCATACATAGGGACAGACGCGGGAAGCGACTTTGTTTTATATACTACTAGTCGACCCGGCGAACTTCGTTCCGCCTAACCTATTACTATGTTGCTCATGTATTGTACTTATAAACCTTCCACTTAAATCACTATCCTTTAAAAGAAACCGCATCAAAATCCGTTGCATAGTTTCAAAGATATAGGCATACATAGGGACAGACGCGGGAAGCGACTTTGTTTTATACTATGTATTGATTGAAGTAGATGAAAAATCACGTTAGCTTATTTATCTTACTAAATCCACAGCACAAGTTGTTAAATTCAGTTTAGAAAATAAAGATATTACATAGGCTAATAACGGATTAAAACTATTTTACCTCATTTTAGACTAAGTGCGAGCAATAATAACAATTTTTATTTTATTTTTAACCGACTTCAAAAAAGGAGGTTATCAGTTTGACCTGTATGTTTGTCTGCGATTATCTCGAGTTTGGCTGAACCGATTTTGATGCGGTTTTCACAGAAGTATTTGTTACATTCAGGAGAAGGTTTAAGTACCTATTTTAACCGACTTCAAAAATTAGAAAGTTTTAAATTTATGTATGTGTCAATTTATTGAAGGCGGGTTCCTTTTTTGTAAATAAGAAATTATTTCTATTCTAAAATAATAATAATAACACATCACACTCAGAGCCCCTAACTAGGAAGAACCTGTATCTAGGGTGCCCGAAACACACACAGAGACGAACATCACACCCAGACCGGAAACAAACATCGATATTCACCATATCAATATTCGCCCCGCCCGGGAATCGAACCCGGGTGCACACGCTTACTCAGTCCACATCACTGCCAACTGAGCCACGGAGCAGTCAAAATGCACGCTAATTGTGAAAATTAACGTGTTCGTAGTGTGATTATAAGTAATGTTGATTCGTCTGACCCCCACATGAGGAGCACAAGCTATATGCAAGCACTTCTTAACTCCTACTGAAGAAGAAGAACATCCAGAACATATCTCTTCCTTTACTCTCACCTCTCACCTGAACCTGACCCTTATAAACTCCTTGTCAATCGAATTTTCAATATTTATTAAAAAAAACACTAGAAAACTAGTGCTGGGAGCCACGCAACCAGTAAGCTAAATATATTCAAAAGAGAGTTACCACCAGGTGGTAACTCTCGGTATGGCGCGAAATTCAAATATTTTCGCGTTTTTTATTTATTATGGCGAAAGTATTAATTTCTAATAAAGTTTTAATGAATTCGCGTATGTAAAAAAACATTTCCCACATTGTAATACAACGTTTTTTGAAGACAGACCTACTGATTTTGTGTCTTAGGACCTAACTTGATTTTTGGCCCTTATGTCCTTAGACACAAAATCAGTAGGTCTGTCTTAAAAAAACGTTGTATTACAATGTGGGAAATGGTTTTTTACATACGCGAATTCATTAAAACTTTATTAAAAATGAATACTTTCGCCAGAATAATTAAAAAACGCGAAAAAATTTGAATTTCGCGCCATACCGTGAGTTACCGCCTTAGTGTCAACTCAGTAGGTTAAAAAAAAGGTCATTTGTATTTAGCAAACATGCTCCCCAGGAGTCCTACCAGGAAAATACTTGAATACCTACATGAGTGCACATTGAACCAATAATAGTCGCGACGTCAAACTGCGGACGAGTTATTTCGTTTATGCGTTAAGCATCGCCGCAAACCGAGCACGCAAATTAGGCACGATAGCTGTCAAATTGCGGAAACTCGCCCGGAAACTAAACTAAACCAAGCATTCTAGTAGTTTTAGCCACAAGCTGCGGGAGTTCCCGAACTCTATCACTATGCCACTAGCGTCTGATTAGTGGCAGCGACAAGAAATCAATATAAAAGTATACTCACTTTCCAACTAGCTCAGGTGTATCTCTCGTTGGGTCCACTGATATGAAAACTGGCTGCAATGGCGGTGGATTTGGCTCTTTATCTGAAAGGATTTGTTTAATGAAAGCATGTATACCTGACAAAAAGAAGATAACTTTTAATTTTTAAATGTTTTTATTGTGTGTGTCAGCATTGTTGTGAATAAATAATTTTTGGGGTGAGATGATAAAGATATATAAGGTTTTTCTTACAAGGTGGTAATAAATCAAAGGAGGGATTCAGCTCACTATACCTAACAACTTTTTCAAAGCAACATGAGTCGAAATCTTAAAACAAAAATCGATTGACCCCCTCGGCTGGTCAAACCAATGTATGGAACAGCTGTTTTTTTTTTGAGATTTCGACGAATGTTGCTTTGGGAAAGTTGTTGGTGATGGTGAGCAGAATACCTACTTTGATTTATTACGGCCTTGTCAGAAACACCCAAAAATTGATTCTACCTTAGCAAACTTACCAAACATATTGACAACTTCAGCTAATTTCTCTAGTTCATCAGGACAAATGTCTGGACAGTGAGTGAACCCAAAATACAGCAGCATCCATTTACCCAGGAAATCTGAGCTCTTTACTGTCTTTTTCTAGAAAGGAAAATAAATGTGGTCAGAGGAAAGATTTGATTTTTTGTTTGTTTGTGGGCATCCTTAATACTGCCGATTGCTTAATCCGCATGACAAACGATTTGTAGTATCTATCTGTTGCTTTTGTTCATCATCTCCATTCATTTTTCCACATTGAAATGTGAAAAGAAATCAAAAATTACAGAAAGATTCAACAAATGGTCCATCATGCTACGCAGGCAGGTTCTTCCTAGTTAGGGGCTCTGTGTGTGTGTGTATGTGTTAAGAAAATTACTAGTTTAGATGTTAGATTTTACAATTTTGTGAGACCACCGCAACTTAGGTTTTTGACAACTTAGGTTTAGAAAAGTTACCTCTGGGTCGAGAAGTTCGAAGTCTCCTCCAATCTTTGCTTTCCCAAGCTGTCTTTTCCTGTCTTTCTCTAGTGCTTCTTCTTTCTCCTTCTTGACATAAAGCATGAAGGCTGTGAGGCCACCACCGACGACTGCTGTACCTACCACAGACTTCCATGTAACAGGCCCAATTAGCTTTTTTGGCTTTAATTTAGGAGGATTGGCGCAGAACCGAGGTGTTGTGGTAGATAACAGCCGACACTGTGCACCTAGTCTATTTCTTATAAGAGAGTTCATGTCGATTTACCGCAACTTAGAAACTTGTTATTGATGACAAATTTGGTCACAAGATGGAATTTGTTTTCTCACCTATGGATTGTAGGTTGCGAGTTGCTTTTATTACTTTTGTGTACCTAAATTTTCTTCCAAATTTCTCAAAAATTTCACAAGAAAATGGAAAATAGGTACCTACCTACCTAACCTCTTTCAGTTTGTTCATACAAAAATCAAAACACAGGGAAACTGACTGACTGACAATTTTTACTGTCAATCATTTTCGTGCAACAAAATTTAGTTTTCTAAGCAGAAAAAAATGGGCTAAGGTACTTCCGGACCGGAGCCTGTACCAACCTTGAAATACGAAAAAAGTTTTAAAAGTTTATACCACAGCCGGCCAGAAAAATTATCGCATCGCATCGAGACGAGCGCGATTTGGAGTGGAGAGGGAGGAGTTATAGTTTCGTATTCAATATGCAATAAGACTTTGTATGGATGCATGTTATGAGGGGTTTTCAAAGTGTCATTGAATTATTCAGAGTCCTCAGAAGGGACTAAATATATAATTAAGGACATAAGAGTAGGTAATAGAAACCCACACTGGTTAGAATTGCAAGTATTTAGGCTATTTATATAGGCGTATGTAAGTGGTATTTTAAATTAGGTAGGAAGAACCATTGGAATAAATAGAATTTGTTAGAAGAAAGCCCCAAGCTTCGATACATCTGGTACACCTGCCAGAGAGGACTTCAATGTACTTAGGTACCTATTGTTAGGAGAATGGCGTCAAGATAAAGTGGGTTCGTTGATTTGCCGGCTTCTTACTATAAATATTTATTTTAATTTAAACTTAGACTAATGCTACGTCGAAAGGATAGCTTTGCCAACTGAGCTACGAGTCTGAATGTTGAACTAAACACTAAACGCAGAGCATCTTTCCTAACACTACACCCTAGTTTAATTTCAAAACAATTGGTTGTTGTAAGCGAATTTTTGTTAGCTTCATAAAACGCACAATTTCAAGTTCTTTGCGGCCTTAATCCTTATTAATTACGAAACTGTCGCATCGTGCAGTAGAGTAATGAAGTTTGTGGCCGCGACCGCAGAGCGCGAGTTTATAAACCTTGCCGGGGCGAGCACTGCCCCACATCCCGCGGGTTGAACCAGCAGAGACAACGACAATAATGGGTGTCTGTAGGACTATTTTTATGGTAAGTTTATTTAATAATAATAATAGCACATCACACTCAGAGCCCTTAACTAGAAAAAACCTGTATCTAGGGTGCCCGAAACACACACAGAGACGAACATCACACCTAGACCGGAAACAAATATCGATATTCATCATATCAATATTCGCCCCGCCCGGAATCAAACCCGGGTGCACACGCTTACTCAGTCAACATTACTGCCAACTGAGCCACGGAGCAGTCATATATTTATGATATTAGTCTATTCAACCTGTCCTATAGTTTCTGATGAGTCGGTAATAAATCAAAGGGGGCTTCAGCTCACCATACCTAACTTTAAAAAAAAAAACAGTTGTTCCATACATTGGTTCGATCAGCTGATGAGATCAATGTACAGGACAGCTGATTTTTGTTTGTAGATTTTGACCCATGTTGCTTTAGCAAAGTTGTTAGGTATGGTGAGCTGAATAACCTTTGCTTTATCATCCCCTTGTTTGAAAAATCCTGTATTAGAATATATTGTTAGCATCCAGCATCCTAGGGAAAGATATCCATTGCTAACTCGACATGTTTTTTAAGATTTATAAATATTCCTAAGTCTCCTGTAGGTAATTTTTTACTAACTTGCCAACACCTTGTATGACAGAGACAGTATGCACAATACACAACACAGCACAGAAAAATGAAGTACCAGTATGTGAATGGGACTACAAATCCTCATTTGTTGAGTCCTATTGAAATTTCCGTTTATAATATTTCAGTTGTCGTTCCTTGGCTGGATAATGTTCTGGTACACCGCCTCAGCGCAGGAATACCTGCCGCCCAAAGTGGGAGGCAAGAAGGCAGCCGCTGCGGAGCCTACGGTAATCTATAAATCTATCTTGATTTAACCACAAAACTTTTAGAAGCTTTTTAGACATTAATTTCAACTGGTAGCTACGGTTACTTGGAAGAAATTGCTATAAGCCATCTTGCTGTTTTAAAAGTTAATAATAAAAAAAAGTCAAGTGTATTTAAGAAGGTAGGTACACTACAGTGTTAATTGCTCTATGTATTAAATTAAATGCTGTAGAATGCGAAGAGTTCTTATATTCAGCCTTTAAAATTGACTCATGCAAATATACTTACTAGGAAGTGGTCAAAAATTGGACAGCTTTCTAGCGTTAGTACGTTTTTTCCACAGAAACCAGCAAACTACAACTTCTCGTACGACGTAGAAGACAACAACGTGAACCTAGACTTCGGTCACACGGAGAAGCGCAAGGACGACCGCGCGACGGGCTCGTACCACGTGCTGCTGCCGGACGGACGCATGCAGCTCGTCGAGTACGAGGCCGGGCCCGACGGGTACCGCGCTCAGGTAACACGCGGGAACGACAATAGGTCCACTGAGTTCGTTCATAGCTGGTTCCACACTAAGCGATCCAACGCAATCATATCGTGTCACAAGCCGTGATTCCAGAATCAGACTACGAAGTTATACCTACAAATTCTT